>JAVXUL010029552.1:0-11489 GCA_035590515.1 Trichilia minutiflora
TTTATCACAAAAAGAAAGAACTCAACTTGAGCAACAAAAGCCCTAAGGTTAGCATATTCAATTTCCATTGATTTCCATGTTTTCTAGCCTAGGGTTTTGATGAAAAAAACTTACATTTATGCATGATATAGGCCATAGAACCTTCACTTAAGCTATAGCAGCTAACACATAAAGATCATGGTTGAGATATTGGTTATTGTGAACTAGAAAACTACAAACTCTGCCCAAGTTGTCCCACCGCCTCTAATCTCCCCAAACTAAGATAATATTTCTTCATACATCCAATTTGACCTTAGTGATAAAATCCTGTAGGTTCTATGTGAAGGATTCTATGACTTAGATCATGCAAAATGTAAGTTTTTTCATTTAAAACCCTAGGCTAAAAACCAAAAAAATCAAAGGATATTCAAGGAAATTAACTTAGGGCATTTGGGAGACTATTTGCTCTCTTGAAGATTTGATGAATGCTAAGTATAAAACCATGTGCTCTCTTCAATTAGCACCATCCCTAAGTTTTCTTCCCTTTGGCCGAACACTTTGAGAGAGAGAGAAATGAAAATAATTCATTTTTCATGGCAAAAATGAAAATAAAAATCATATTTATATTTTTTATTTTTAATTAATTAATCCAATATTCATCTAATAAATATTATAAATTAATTGGACATTATGTGATAAAAACACACCTACATTAGATGTGTGAAACCATGTAGAAGTGGACCAATGGGCTTCAAACAAATATTCAAAACATTAACCAATAACAAATGCCATATGGTTTAATATTAAACATTAATATAAAATTATATTTATATAATAATTTAATAATTAAATCAATTAGATAGTGGCCACATTAATTAATAAATTAATTAATATAATGAATTTAAATGAAATCCATGAATATGGTACAATTATCAAAATGTCCTTGGTCAAATTAAGCATAGAGGTAAAATAGTAATTTTATCTAAATTAAATACTTTAATTTAGATTTTATCATTTTATATTAAAATCATATTTTAATATATTCGATAATCACAATTATCAAATTTTAATATGTAATTTATAATAAATTATATATATGTATCCCATATGGGTAAAATGATTATTTCACACTAAATTAAACAATTTAATTTAGCTTTCACCATTACATCTTTAACTTCTTAAAGAATATTAAATACATATAACACTTATACATATTTATTTTAACCTATTCTATATTATCATGAAGCTACTAGCTCTCTCCCGATAATATTTTATCTCTCTCTCCTATGCAAAAATACATAAGAATTTAAGGTGTGATCATGAAGGTTCACCATGACATAGCCATGAACATTTGTCGAATGTTTCGGCTCCGAACAATTTGGTTGCTCAACGACTATGGGTAGCATCTAGCAATGTACTATAATCCTTATATCACGATAAAGAAATATCTTCATCAAACCTTTTATTGATTGCACGTAACGTGTGAGTAATATCCTTACTTTTTTGTATCCTGATTGAGAAAAGATTCATGAACTCTCAAAATCCTAATCTCAATGTATATTCGAATAGTCAATCATATGTCAATATTATGCTATGGCCATAGACTTATAATCAAGACATACCAGAGACATTTGATTAGGAACTCAACTTGGATACAGTCAATGAAAACTCTTAATTTTATATGTTGAGATAATAGATCCTATCTTGACTGTCAGTTGAATACCTATATGAACAAAGTATACCCAAACGGCTTCTTATACAAGGTGTGATTAGCCATGCACTTATACACCATATGAAATATACCCATCCATACAAAGTCTTATTCCAATCGTTTCGGGTCAAAGGATTACATCGCATATCATGTGATTCATCAATATTCTATCATGTTTGATAAATAGTTCATAAACTATAAATCCACACTAATACACTTATGACAATACTCATATTGTCAGTTTACATATATTATCATATAATATCATTTGACGGCAACTAGTATGCCTACTATATGATATCGCTGTCCAATCAACACCACGTACGAAAGGAATGGCTCTGATAATTTTATTTAACATTTAAATAAATTTATTCGGATAATTTATATATATTCTTTATTACATTGCATGAAAAATAAAGAAAGTAGCAAATTTATGTAAATAAAGAACTTATTCTTTCATTAATTAATAAAATTTATACAAGATCATTAGCCTTGAAACGATAACAAGAATGGTTTCTAGGGCATACACTAACAATCTCCCACTTACACTAAAGTAATTCGCTGTTGTATCGTATACCCATCTTCTCAAAATGATGGTCTAACTGCTTCTGTGTCATTGCTTTAGTCAGTAGGTCAGCTACATTATCTATTAAAAGAGTCTTCTGTATCAATATCTCTCTAGCTCCAACGAACTCTCTCAAAATGTGATATTTGTGCTAAATATGTTTAGACTTTTAGTGTGCTCTCAGTTCCTTCGCCTATTCAATAGCCTTAGTATTGTAATAAAATAGAGTTATTGGATAACTCATATTAGAAACTTACCAAGTTCAAATACGAACTTCCGCATCCAAACAACTTCTTTTATTACTTCAAAAGTGGTACTATATTCAGCTTCCGTAGTGGAGTCTGTTGTCATCGTTTGTTTGAAACTCTTCTAACTAATAGCACCTCTATTACATATAAAAATAAAATGGGATGTAGACTTTCTATAATCTACATCTGACTGAAAATCAGAATCTGAGTATCCCTAAATATTCAACTCATGAAATCCATAAGTTAGAAATAAATCCTTAATCCTTCACAAGTACTTAAGGATTATTTTAATGGCTAACCAATGTTTTTCTCTAAGATTGACCTAATGTTTGTTTGTATCATTTACAGCATATGCTATATTAGGTCATGTACATAGCATTGCGTATATCAAGCTACCTATAGCCAAAGTACAAGGTATACTATGCATTCGTTACGCTTCTTTATTAGTCTTTATACCTATATCTTTAAAAAGATGACCGTGATTGAAGAGCAAGAAACCTCTCTTAGAGTTCTCTATACTGAACTTCTTTAGTATCTTTTTTATGTACATCTTATGGAATAATCGTATTACCCTCTTTACTCTATCTCTATAGATGTGAATTCCTAAAATATATGTCACTTCTCCAAGATCTTTCATTGAGAAGGTTTTGGATAACCAGATTTTCCCCTCAGTCATCATGCCTATATCATTACCCGTTAATAATTTATCATCCACATACAATATGAAGAGCATTATGACATGATCTTTAATCCATTTATAAACACAATGTTCATTTGAGTTTTGCTCAAATCCATACGATTTGGTTACACCATCAAATCGTTTATTCTAGCTTCGAGAAGCTTGCTTTAATCCATAAATAGATCGATGTAACTTGCATACCTTATTTCTAACTGCAGTGGATATAAAATCAACTGGTTACTGCATATAGATATTTTTCTCAAAATACCCATTAAGGAATGCAATTTTCACATCCATTTGCCAGAACTCTAAATCATGTATACAGCAATGGCTAGTATAATTTGGATGAATTTAATCATAGCTACAGGTGAAAAAATCTTCTCATAATCCAACTCTTATTTCTGAGTATACACCTTCACAACCAGCCATGCTTTATAGGTCTCAACCTCACCATTTTTACCAAGCTTTCTCTTGAAGATCCACTTACAGCCATTAGGAATAATTCCTTCTGATGGATCAATAAGTATCTAGACTTGATTGGCGTACATAGATTACATCTCAAAATCCATAACCTCTAGCCATCTACCAAATCCTTATAAAAGATTACTTTTTTATAACTTCCAAGATCATCAGAATGATCTGGCTCTCCCATTAGGTAAGAGTCAAACTCTTGCTCATGTAGAAGATCATATCGCTCTAGAGGTCGCAATACTCTAGAAAATTTTTAATTAAAATTTAAAATGGAACTGAGGTTTATTGACTGGACGATCCAGCCTCAGTATCATCGAATTGAGCTTCAAAAGTCCCTTCCTCAAGCATAATTTGACTTTCTGCACTACCTTTTACTAAGAACTTTCTTCTAAGAAGTATGCATTCTATTTATTAAAATACGCTGATCAGTATGAAAGTAGAAATAATATCCTAAACTATCTTTAGAATATCTGATGAATCACCCCTTCTCTAATTTTACATCCAACTTATCAAGGTTAACTATCTTAGCATAAGCTGGACAATCTCATATTCTCAAATAACCGATACTGGGTTTCTTTCTACTCTATATCTCATACAAAGTCTTTTGGACTGATTTTGACAAAACTTTATTCAGGATATGAACAGCAGTGAGTAAGGCATATCCTAACAGATAAACTGGTAAGTCTGTAGAACTCACTATAGATCATACTATATCCAATAAGGTACGATTCCTTCTTTTTGTAACACCATTCAATTGTGGTGTATAAGGAGGAGTCATTTAGGAGATTATTCTATTTTTTTTCAAGAATTCTTGAAACTTTATAGTCAAGTATTCTCCTCCATGATCTGATCATAGAATTTTAATACTCTTTTCAGTCTATATCTCTACTTCATATTTAAATTCCTTGAACTTTTCAAAGGATTCTAATTTGTATTTTATTATATACATATACCCATATCATGACATATCATCGATAAAGATAATAAAGTAGTCAAATCCATCCTTGGTTTTGGTGCTAAATGGTCCACACATATCTAATGTATAAGTTCTAATAACTTCTTAGCTCTCTCACCTTTACCTTTAAAGGGAGATTTAGTCATCTTACCTTGAAGATAAGATTCACAAGTTGGTAAGGGTTCTGAACCCAGTGAACTTAAAAGTCTACTTGTACTAAGTTGAATCAATCTTCTATCTCCTACATGACCTAATCTATGATGCTATAGATATTTAGGATTTATTTAACCACGAATTCTTTTATTTGTAATATATTTTATTGAATAACTATTATTCAATTCTAGAACATATAATCCATTTGTATTTATAGCTTTGCTTACTAATACATTTTGAAAATGTATTAAACATTCATTTTCAGTAAACTATACATTATAATCATCTTTATATAGTACAAAAATTGAAAGGATGTTTCTAGTGGCATTAGCAAAATACAACACAAAATTCAATCTCATAATTTGTCCACTAAACAATCTAAGCTCGCAAGATCCTTTGGCTATAGCAGCAACTGTTATCCCATTGGTTATTCTTAATACAATCTCGTCTCTAGACAATACTGAACAATTCTGTAATGTCTATTGAGAAACACAAACATGAGGTATAGCTACTAAATCTAATATTTAGAAATGATGATCTGAAATAACACTTAATTCATAATCGATCATTAGATAGCTACGTGTACCTTCTCTAAGGTACTGAAGACAATTCCTTTGAATATGTTCTATTCTCCCAAAATAAAAATAATTTTCTTTATCAGATTTGAATTTTGTCCGCATCAAACTTTTAATATTCCAAAAATTTTAATGAAAAACACTGTTAACAATATTTTATTATTAGTATCAGTATATCATACACTCTCTTTGAAACACTAAAAAGAAACAGAAAAAGATTATTAGTGATCTTGTAAAAAGTATTAATCAATAGATTGATTTATATAAATTCAAACAATTTTGAATTATAGCAATTAAACAATTTTAAAAATTATTTATAAATACTAATTATGTTAGCTCTCACTATTTAATTTGAATCTCATATTCCTTAAAACAGGACTCAAAAACTTTGTTAAAATTTTGTTGTTATTAGTGGAGAATCAACATCTTATCATAATTAACTAACCTCACATAATAAAAATCTTGGTCAATTAACCCCAATAAGTAGAAAACTCGTTTTCTTTTACATCCCTATGTAAGATTTGATTCTTTGTTTAACCCTAGCTTCGAATGATTCATATAATAGAAATCTTAGCACCCTAGGCTAGTTAAACCTGAACCACTACACGTTCTTAAGATGTTATTTTCACCTCTTCCTCACAAAATAGAAATCTTGGTCAAGGTGAAAATACGAACCTAAGAACTAGATAACAAAATTCTATAACACAAATTTAATACTCCTCACATAATAGAAATCTTGAGATATAAATTTATGTTAAAGAATTCATTGTCATCCCACAATGGGAGACTAGGATTTAATAATTATTACAGGGAATCAAATTTTTTTATTATTATAAAGCATGTATATTTAACAAAACCACATGTTTATATTCAGTAAACCATTTATCAAATATTTATAATCAAAAACATAAATAATATTCATTCATCATATAAATAAATATTATTATTTTAAAAGAAATATATAAAACATTTTTAATATAATCAAAATAATTTTAAAAATCCTTTTTAAAATCTTTTTATTGAAAACATTTTCAAAATAATTTATTCATCCTATGAATAAATATTATTACTTACAAACACATGATTTTATTAACAATTCTTTATAATACACATGTAACCATTACATGTTTTGGTTTAAAAATTATATTTCTAGCTTTCAAAAACATCTTTTTCATTTATACTTGAGTTTTTAAACTCTTGTCTTACAAGAATTTTATGGCATTTGTATTTTGGTTTTATTCGTTTATGAGTGGTTCTTGTTGTCATACAAGAATGATTTGTTTGAGTATTTGTTTAAGATAACTAGTCATACTAGAAATCTTGTTTTGCTTGTTAGAAAATTTTTAATTGGACAAAACAATGCTAATTAGTCAAACTAAACCAACCGTTCACTAAACTGGTTAACTCATATGTTGACATGACTAACGTGCCACACCAACATAATTATTAGTAACACTTACTAATATTAATCACCAAATCTAATTTGTAAAACTAAGCCTAATGTTTTGTTTCTATCTATCTATTTCTACACATTTTAATATACATTAATCTACATAAACATGTATTAAATGCATATTTTATGAAAATGTGTAACTAGTATATACATACATAACAAACATATATGCATATACTTAGTCAAATGTACAAAAGATAATCATATATCCAATATATACATTTCATGCATTTAATCAAAATTAAATACACTAACAAAACATTTAAGCTTAGTAATATGTATTTAAACAGTTTAAACAATATTCATTTATTATATACAATCAATATTATGAAAACAAACAAAACATTAATATTTATTTATCATTAAATAATCTAAAATAACATTTAATTTATTCATCAAATGAATAAATTAAATTAATTTATATTTATATTCAATATTTGAATATTCACTAAATCAATATTTAGCAAATACACAAACCTTTTGGCTACATGATTTATTTATTAACCATAAATATATATATATATATATTAAATCGAAATGTACCAACAAATGTACAAAACCATATTTTAAAAAAAAATGGTTGCATAATAGCACAAAACATTTTATTCTAAAACCATTAACATACACACACACACACACATATGTGTGTGTGTGTGTATAACACATTATAAACATATATGTTCATCCATCAACCATTGTTCCATTATATATATGTTCAAAAACATTTTTAAAATTTACACAAAACAATTTTTTGCAAATCAATTTCCTTTACAAACCAAATAATTTTGTAAAATATATATATATATATATATATATATACTAACAACTTAGCATATACATATCCAATATATCAACCATTGATAGACACATATGTTAACCATTTTAACACTAATGTACCCAACTTAAAACAATTTTTCAACAGCAATCCTTTATGGCCAATACCAATGGCAATATGGAAACGAAAAATTTCCACCAACCAAAGCATTTTTCCAAGTTAACAACATTTATTAATAATGTATATATAATATGAAAACACTTTTCCACACATATATACACTTGCCCATAAACTTCAAAACATGGATTTAAACAAGATTTCATCCATTTTAACATTATAACAACCATAAAAACAACATAATCACCAAAGGAACACCAAATAGACAATAATTGTCCATAAACCACTAAATGGACAAAAGGGTTTCATAATGAGTTCTAAACCCATTTTCACATTACATAACATGTAACCACCACAACAAAGGTTCTATATTCATATTACACATCTTCTAACACATTAGAAATGATGAAAAACAAAATTTTCATCAAAGAACCGATATTGGCCGAATTCACCCCTATGGTTTCCTTTATGGAAATCAACCAAAACACAAGCATATAATCATCTATACCACGAACCTATCATGCTCTGATACCATTTAAAGGATTCTATGGCTTAGATCATGCAAATTTTAAGTTTTTTTTATTCAAAACCCTAGGCTAAAATCCAAAGAAATCAAAGGATATTCAAGGAAATTAACTTAAGGCTTTGGGGAGACTACTTGCTCTCTTGAAGATTTGATGAAAACTAAGCACAAAACCATTTGCTCTCTTCAATTACCACCATCCCTAAGTTTTCTTCCCCTTGGCCGAACACTTTAAGAGAGAGAGAAATGAAAATAACTCATTTTCCATGACAAAAATGAAAATAAAAATCATATTTATATTTTTCATTTTAATTTTTAATTAATTAATTCAATATTTATCTAATAAATATTATAAATTAATTGGATATTATGTGATACAAACACACGTACATTAGATGTTTGAAACCATGTAAAAGTGGACCAATAGGCTTTGAACAAATATTCAAAACATTAACTAATAACAAAATGCTATATGGTTTAATATTAACTATTAATATAAAACCATATTTATCTAATAATTTAATAATTAAATCAATTAGATAAAGGCTACATTAATTAACAAATTGACTAATATAATGAATTTAAACAAAATCCATAAATATGATACAATTATCAAAATTCCCTTAGCCAAATTAAACATAGTGGTAAAACGATAATTTCAATCCAAATTAAATACGTTAATTTAGATTTTATTATTTTATATTAAAATCATATTTTAATATATATTTGATAATCATAATTATTAAATTTTAATATGCAATTCACAATAAATTACGTATATGTATCATATAAGGATAAAATGATCATTTCACAATAAATTAAATAATTTAATTTAGTTTTCGTTATTTTACCTTAAAATCATATTTTAACATATTTGATAATCAATGTTATCAAATTTTCTAAGTAATTTACATTAAATTACATCTTTAACTTCAAAAAAAATATTAAATACACATAATATTTATACAATTTCGACCTATTTTATATTATCATCAGGGTGCTAACCCTCTCCTGATAATATTTTATCTTACTCTCTTATGAACAAATGCATAAGAATTTTTGGTGTAGCCATGAAGGTTCATTGTGACATAACCGTGAACATATGCCAAACATTTTGACTCTAAACAATTTGGTTGCTCAGTGATTATAGTTAGCATCTAGTAATGCGTCATAATCCATATATCACGATAAAGAAATATCTTCATCAAACCTTTCATTAATTGTACGTAATGTGTGGATAATATCCTTTCGTTTTTGTATCTTGATTGAGAAAGGGTTCATGGACTATCAAAATTCTAATCTCAATACATATTCGAATAGTCGATCATATATCAATATTATGCTATGGCCATTAACTTATAATCAAGACATCTCATTGACATTTGATTAAGAACTCGACTCGGATAGAGTCAATAAAAACTCTCAATTCTATATGGTGAGCCAACGGATCCCATCTTAACTATCAACCAAACACCTATAGAAACAAAGTATACTCAAACTGGTTTCTTGTACAAGGGGGGATCAGTCATACATTTATACACCATATGAAACATGTTCATCCATATAGAGTCTAATTCCAGATATCTCAGATCAAAGGATTACATCGCACACTATTATAACCTATTGACAAATCATTGACTACATGCATACCATGTGATTCATCGATATTCGATCACATTCGATAAATAGTTTATAAATTATAAATCCACACTAATGTACTCATGAAAATAATCATATTGTCATCCTCTATATATTATCATATAATATTATTAGGCCATAACGAGTATACCTAATATATGATATAGCTGTCCAATCAACACCAACGTACGTAGGGAATGATTTTGATAATTTTATTTAATATTTTAATCAATTTATCCAGACTATTTATATACATTCTTTATTATATTACATGAAAAATAAAGGAAACAACAAACGTATGTAAATAAATAACTCATTCTTTTATTAATAAATAAAATTCATACAAGCTCAATAGCCCTAAAATCAATAATACGAATGATTTCTAAGGCATATACTAACACTCTGTAAGGCCCATCATGAAATTACCTGCAGTTTGGACGTCATCCTAAACTTGACAATTTCTTATTGTCATGTTCAGATCCTAAACAAGAATACTAAATCAAGACGATCACTGATCTCGAGGAGAGAATGATGAAATAACTCTTGGACTCATCGCCTGACTCCTGAAAGATCCACTACTACAACTCTTCTTCAATGGTTGATCCACTATAATACTGAAATCTTTTCTTTTTTGAAATCTAACTTTAGATATTCTCTCCCCGATCAATGCTCTCGCTCGAAGAGCCAACTACACTACTTCTTTATAACTCTGCTTGCTTGTCACCAGCATTCTGTCCCTGATCTCTAGATTCAACCCAGTCTTAAACTTACATAAAGTTTTCTCATTGATAAATTTTAAAACTCTACTAACTATCTTAGCTAAGTTTCATAATCTGCTACTGTACTACTTATCTATTTTAAATTCATAAAATTCAACCTTTTTTATTACTGTGAAAATTGGAATATCCCCTAAAAGTCTACCTAAGTAAGCTTAGCACTCAACCTCAATCACATATTCTGCTACTAAGTGGCAACACACTGCTCAAGTAATCTAGTAGCTACTCTCAACTTTTTTCATCTGATAAATTCATATTATTCATATTCTGTTGTATAGATCTCAACCATTTACTTGTTTATAAAGCATCAATAGTCCTAGAAAATGGTATACTTCCAAGCCATCTCACTTCGTTAATCAACTTAGGCAATTTTTGCACTGGTCGAGAAGATTTAGCTTGGGCTTTAGTCAGGTTTGGTACCAAATTCTACCCGTGCATAAAAACCATAAATGTATTTCAAATCTCCTATAACCAAAGAAAGTAAGCTTTACTTCTAGGATTCTGCATCTATGGTGAAGGATCCATAGAAACTTACTCCTCATTAAAAGTAGAGGATGGAGCATAAGACGAGACTTCATGATCATCTCAAATCACTATATTTCTTTGGGGTATACCCTTCCCTTTTTGAAGCATGACAGTATTTCTACACAAGCAAGAAATTTTCATCATATCAAATTAAATAAATCATAACTTGACTCGACTTAATGTGAAACCTGTCCCTTAGCATTTGGGCATGATTATAAATCCCTCAAGAGTGTATATGCATGTCTTCATGTTTAGATTGTGTACGAGAGGGTATAAAACTTGAAGAATATGTCTTGAGTAAGATTATGGTGTAGGATAAGAGCTTATGAGAAAGAAGTGGATTTTT
>JAVXUL010029573.1:0-11487 GCA_035590515.1 Trichilia minutiflora
ATTTAAGATCATGTGTTTAGACTTATAATTATTGATGAAACTTTTATTTGACTTGTTAAAATTTTTATATGTTAAGTTTAATATACTTGTTTATATTATATTTAGATTATAGACTTATTATTACTATTAATATATTGTATTTATTAATAACTAGTATATTATATATATATATATATATATCAAATTAAAAAATTTCAAAGTCGGTCTGCGGGCGGGCTGGTTAACTCGTGGGTTGGGTTAGGATCAGTAAAATATTAACCCGCATAATAAATGGATTGGCTCGACTTAACTCATTTAAGGTCGGCCCGCAACAAACCAAGCCGAGTCAAGTCAAGCCAAACTAACTCGGTTTGTTTGACAGCTCTACTCACACACACACACATATATATATATTATAAAAATAACCTTTTTTTTCAATTTTTTTAATCTATTCAACAGTTATAATTTTTTTATGATTTTTCTCAAATTTAAATCCTACAAACTTAATTTCTTCAATCCTTTTAATACGATTTTTGATAAAATCTCTGTTCCTAATATAAAAAACTTGCCATTTTCAATATAAAAGTTGTTTTTTATTTTTTTGTATTTTTATTTAGTAGAATAAAAGAATTTGAATTTTTATCGTAAGAATTTTTAAGAGAACGAAATATTGTTTACGATCTACAGTGGAAGTGTCTTATCCATACTTTAGAGTTGGCTCCTAACTTTAGAATGTGCTTCATACTCTGGAGCCAACTCTAGAGTGTGAAGCATACTCTAGAATTGGAGCCAACTCTAGAGTGTGAACAGTTACTCGTGTCCAATTTTTTTTAATATTTATCCTTAATATTTGAATGACTAATTAAAATAAAATATTATGTATTTATTACAGTTATGACTGGAATATTAATGATCATAACATGATTTAGAGGTTCGTGGGAACCAACGTCAAATGACAGTAGGTATATACCGACGAGAAAATCATACCTTGTTGTGTGTATTCAAGTATCAGTTATGAGCAATTTGTTGAAATATTGTATGAGATGTATGAGATAAATCCCATTGAGTTTAGAATTGTCATGAAAGCTATATTTATGGAGAATATACCTATGACGGATATTAATAATGAAATAAGCTTCCGAGCATTCATCAATTTCAATAATCTTACTTATATTGCAAGTATGAGGAGCTATTATCTATTGTCTGTTACCACTGAACGTGTTGGTGTTGCAAAGCATGTTAAGCCTAATAACGTGCAATATCGTATTAGAAGTGAAGCTCTTGGACTTGCATTTAGATCATCTAGTGAAAGTAATACATTGAAAGATACGATTCCAGCGATGATAATACAAATCCAATACGGGAACCAAATGTATATGAATAGTTTAAAAGTTCAACAACAATACTTTCTACCTATTCAAATTGAAAAACCATAGAATTTTGGGTATTATAATCATCAGTAGGAAGATGCTAGGCATAAGAAACAAGAAAAGCACGAGCATAATGACATTGAGATAAACTACGGTGATAATGTTTTTAACAATAAGGTTAGAGTTGACATAGAAGACATTGATGTACTCTATGTTCACAGAATAAGTCCAATAACTCAACTATCCTCATCAAATCAGTTCATTAGCTCTTTACCCCCAATTCTACCAGCTAAAATTATGTCAAATGATATTTTATTAAGCACAAGAGTGGGTAACGTGTGTGTCGGTTAGATTTTCAACACTAAGTAGGAATTGTGTGATAAATTATATGTGATGGTATTAAAAATCACTTTGAGATAAAGGTTTGCAAGTCAAGCTTAGATCGTTTTGAGGCAAAGTACAGAAATAATGGTTGTTAATAGCGAATTCGTGCAACTAAGCCTAAAAATGATGCATACTTTCGAGTAACTAGAATGAACACAATGCATAGTTATCAAAATGAGCATTGACAAGATAGTCATTGATAAGCAACCACTCGTTTAATTGGTCAGTTGATTAAAAACAAGTTCACAGACGCTAACAGGATTTACACGTCAAGAAATATTCGTGATGACATCTAAAGAGAATATAGAGTATGTTTATCATACTAAAAGATATGGCATAGTAAAAAAGAAGCATTAAAGCTTGTAACTAGATATCCAACTTTGTCATACAAGGCACTCCCACTGTACTTTCATATGTTAGAGGATAAAAATTCAGGTATAATAACTGTTTTTTTTAAAGATAATGATGATCACTTCTTGTACTTTTTTATGGCTGTTGGTTTATGTATCCAGGGATTTTAAAATAATATTAGACTTGTAATTATCGTTGATAGGACCTTTTTGAAGGATAAATATTGGGGATCATTATTTTTGATAGCCGTTCTTAATGGTAATGACCAAATATTTCTACTTGCCTTTGGTATTGTTGATTCAAAGAATGATGACTCGTGGGAATGATTTTTTCGGAAGCTTCGTGATGCCATTAGTCCAATAGAAGGTTTGGTATTTATTTTTGATCGACACAATAGCATAAAAAGAGGATTCACTTGATTTTTCCATATACATTTCATGGTTTCTATATTTATCAAATATTTGGGAATATCAAAGCAAAGTACAAGATGCGAGCAAGAAAGACAAATACTTTCATGCAAACATATTTTTAAGCTGCCAAAATGTATCACGTGAGTGAGTTTAATAAATATATGGCCAGCTTGAGAGCTATGCATCTGGACGCAGCCAACTACTTAAGAACGAGCTTGGACTTCATAAATGAATGAGATCATAATTTTCTGCTCGACGTTATGACATGATGATCATAAATATTATCGAGAGTATGAATTCATTACTTAGAAATGCATAATCTCTTCCTATTGTAGCATTGATTGATACATAAGATTTGTGCTCCAAAGATAGTTTTTTGAAAGTAGAGAGTTGGCTGTATCAAGAGACGAACAACTGACCGAAACAGTACAAAAAAAAATGATTAATTTGAGTTATCTCGTACAATGGCTATAGATCCTATCTCAAGATGGCAATATAAAGTAAAAGAACGGGATAAGGTTGACATTGTTGACTTATAGTTAAAAACATACTGTTATAGATTGTTTGACCTTCAACAACTGTTGTGTGCTTATACTCTTACTGCTTGCAGACACGTTAGATTATTATACATTTCTCTATGTTCAAATTTTTACACAACCAAAGCGCTAGTGATAGCTTATGCAAAGCGGCCAGAGCCTATTCAGTCGATTGGTGATAAAATTGATTGGGTTGTACCTTTAGAATTGTGAAAAATTACTATAAAGCCACCTAAACAACATGTTAGTGTAGAACGACCAAGGAAAACATGAATTCCCTCCGTTGGAGAAGACATGGTTAGGAGAATGTATTCAAGATGTCACGGTATAAACTATAATCAATATACGTATAGAAACCCGATACCTTTGAATTCAATAGAATAACACATATGAATTAACATAATCAACTTTAAAAGTAATCTCTATGTAAATGTATGTCAATGTTGGATGTATTAGCTGTTAATGCAATCATATATGTACTTGAATATCAACTCAATAACTTATTTTTAAATATATTTGGATTTGAAGCTTGATTTAGTACTATATATATGAAGCCTAATTATTTTATATCTATAGTATGCATTTAAAAGTCCAAGTTAATTGTCCTGAATCGAGGGAGAAGTATTTTGATAATTTCATCTCGGGTACTATAGCAGTTATTATATTTGACCCAGTTGATGTTATATGAAAGGTTACGATGTCTTGGTTACAATGCCACCAACGATACTCGATTTGGACGAATGTCGAGAGTGAAAAGTCATTTTTCGCTAAAATGATCAAAAAATGGCCCGATTTCTAAAATATCACCCTTTTACGGGTAACGAAATTCTTAGTTCTTGATATCAGAGGAAAGGTCACATATCGTAGAGTCCACTGCATTTAACGATTCATGATTTGGTTAAGAATCGATGAAGTTATGACGAATTCGAGCATAAATTCAAAGAAAAACAAATCGAAAAATATCAATTTTGTCGATCCTTAACCAAATCAAGAACCATTAAATGCAATACACTCCACGATACGTGACCTTTCCTCTGATATTAAGAACTAAGAATTTCGTCCCCCGTACAAGGGTGATACTTTAGAAATCGGATTATTTTTTTGCTATTTTAACGAAAAATGATTTTTCACTCTCGATACTGGTCTAAATCAAGTGTCGTTAGTAGCATTGTAACCAAGATGTCGTAACCTTTCATATGGCATCAATCGGACCACATATAATAACTACTACAGTATCCTAGGTAAAATTACCAAAATATCCCTCCCTCGATTCAGGATAATTAACCTAGATTTTTATCATTTAAAGATCCCACATTCACGTTAATTCATTTATAATATGATGTTAACAGTAGTTTTAGTGAAAAAATAAAAAATCGATATAATTTCACTTGAAATAGTCAATTGACACCAAAAAATACAACCGGATCACAAAACGTCACAATTCCATCAGAACTCAATACAGCACAACTCCATCAGAACTCAGTAAGAATTTCAATACGTCACCCTCATCATACAAAACTTTATCACAACTCTATAACTCCCATATCCAATAATCTCAATATAACAGATAATTTTCACAAGTAATACAATGGCAAATTACATATCATTAAAACAATGAGTTAAAGAAATATATATGTACAGAATTGGCTCTCAAAATATATACTTAATGACAAATGCATACTTACACAAGTAAATGATTAATATATATACATTGTTAGAAAAATGATCCTTTATAAACAACGAAACTAAAGTTGAAACATCCGATGACACTATATGCCAACTGTCATTTTGGTTCTCATGAAGGGTCTATCATTCCCTTCGAAATCAAAAGATCATCTTAAGCCTAAATACTATATAAATATACATAAAAAAACCCACAATCACCCAATTTGGAAAACTGATGAGGTATATTATCTATTGACCTATCAAATATAAAATGATTCACATCATTAAACCCGTATCTCATAATATATACAAAAGTAATACACACAAAGACTACATCACCGTCTTCATCTTATTATCAAAAAACAAGTTTGGAGTTGGATCGTACACAATGATATAACGTTGTGTAAAATGGATGGTACAAGCAACCTAATATTGTTGTTGTACATTCTATGGAACGTACAATACCTTACATGTAATCCATGATTTGAACTGACCACCCATCTGTCTATGTACAAAACTCATGATATCAGTGTCAGGGTAGAATGTCCCTTCCTCGAGCTGCCCTTGAAGAAATTCTGACCACACAGCTAAAAGCAACATTTACACGTCGTAACAAAAAAGATTGATTGGGTTAAACTTATATAAATCTTAAAAATAATTTTAATAGTTTGCACAAAACTTATGCAAAAAACTGTCAATGTAGCCATCCAATTTTGAGGAACTATAGTTATAAAAATAAGCTATTATCAGACCAATATATCAATATACTTATCAATATGATGTTATTAATGCAAACACACAAACTTGTTAGTCCATCAAAGTTGTATAACAAAAACGTGTAAAAAGTCAAGTATCAGGTTACTTACACTGTCCTCCAAGCAATATCTAAGTGAATAAATAATCTTAAATCACCGTAGGGTTAGTCGTGTCATCATGCCATCAATAGAATTTCTCTTAATGGCCATCAACGAATAGAACTAGCTTAGCACATTATCCAAAATAGACAATCGACCACAAAGGGCATGGTTATTGACTAGTTCAAATTGTTGCTTACCTTTTTTTTTATGGGATCTGTGAACGGTGTCAAAGAATGATGACTCCTCTTATACACATGATCGAACTGGCTCACGCTTTTACTCTTCGCCTTCGATATCTCCTCAACAACCAAAACCTTACCTCCCATATTTGGTGCTCTGCTCTCCTCAATATCCAGTCTATGTCCTTCTAAATCTTAAACTCCACTCTCTTCTAAACCTATACCATGATGTCCAGTATCTTCGAGGTCCATACAATTGCCCGTCAAAACCTCCTGATCTAAGATGTCATAATCCTGTACAAAAGATAAGCCAAAAACTTATAAAACATACTTGATTTGAAAAAATTTTGATAGTATTTCCCCTGTGATATATAGATACCAATTGAAAAACCTTACAAGAAAAAATATTCAATACATAACACATTCCACAAAACATACATCATCATTCTTTGCACAACTCACTCACCCAAAAAACATGAAAAAACTATCATGAAATCAATCTTATTTGAAATACTGAATTCTATGCACAAACTATATGTATTACATAACTCCATCTCAGGCAATTAACCATATTCTTAAACTCAATGACAATGATTCAGAAGTACGAAAATGATACAAACCTGAGCATCTGTAGCACTATATGAGTGCATCCACTATTGAATCTCATGAATGAAAGTGTGTAAGGTAGCTTCCATTCATTGTAAACGCTCCTCCTATCATTGCACAATCTCATTAAAATCCCTTCTCAATATACTGAGATCGCGTGATATATCACTATAATGATCAGCGTGAGATAATGTCATCAGTAAACGAGGGACTGAATCTCGTAATGGAAGATCAAACTATAAGACACTCATTCTAACAGGTGATTGTAGTATAAGATCACATATAGGGACAATATAAACTATGTCACTAGAAATCGGGAGTAGACGATTTATTATAGGACTCGGTATGTTAGGTGAACTCGGTAAGGCGTAGTACAGCACTATATTTGGGATCGTTAATTTCTCCTCTCCATATTTTTTATGATGCTTTCTCTGTCGTGAAGATGGACAACGACGTACACTCTAAAAGTACCATAAAAATTTAGCAACATGTCAATCTCCTATATAACAATGAGGTAAAATTTAACATAAATACTCATTATAAACAAGTTACGATCGGATACCCACCTGTCCATACTCTTTATGATCTGTTGTACTCGGGGTCAAGGGTACTTGATAACTAAACTTGCCTTGGGGATTAATGACAGTGTTCATACAATATCCAAAATGTGGTTGGGCTCACTCCTCATCAGTTTCCTCAATATGGTGCATCACTTCAGGTGCCTGTATAAACATTAACATGTATAAATAATAACTTCACAATAAACTCAAAATGATCCTGTTTGTATAAATTATCTACCACTTATAAACAAAAAATGTGATCATTAATATATTTGAATCGACTATTTTTCTTCAACGAGCAACATTGCAATATACGGGGTAGCTGACTATTAATTCTTTACCCAAAAATTAACCCTGCTAAAGAGATGACTTCGTACATCCAAACATGAAAATAGAAAGATATACTTTGTTATAATATATCAAGGGAAAACCATCAAATGAAAGAAAGTAATACATGGTCATATTGAATCAAATCGTTTATTATACCTGAAAGACTATGGAAAATCCCTTTAGATTATACGTAATGTAATTATAGCACCCTTATTTCCCTTATCCATCACCCTTGTGACGCGCATTTATCCTCTTTTCTTTTATCATAATAGCATTCTTTGTCAACGTACTGTGCAGTGATCGCAATGTCAGTGACTAGAATACTGAACCTTATGGATATCAGTTAAACTCATTCAAATCATCCAGAATTCGCAAGAGCCATATGCTAGACTGTATTCTATATCCTCTCTCACAAACAGTACGTTCCAATAACAAGTATAATAAAAGTTTGACTACATCCAAGTTATCTACCATACCAAAATAAAGATTGGTGTAAACCTACTCAATCCTCTATAATGTAATCGAAACATTTCCATCAAAGTGTAGGTTACAGAGCTGATCACTCTGTGATTGAATGATAGGATAATCGTCAAATTTCAAACCTATTATTAATGCAAAATCCTTGTGACTAAAACTTGTAAGACGACCTTGAACAACAAATCACATCACCTCAATCGAATCATCAATAGTCTCAATCTCGTGTTGGAGCATATGATGTATTAGATTTTCTAAAAAAGATAACTCTGATTGAATGTCAATAAAATGCCCAAGACAAGTCTGTCTAAATAACATCTACTGCTCCTCTGTCAACTTCTCCCGTATGAACATGATAATGCTTAAATGTGACAATGATATCACATTGACTCAATATACTCCCCATTCGATCTCTTGAAAGTATACATTTGTATCTACTAATAAGATTTCGTTATATTCCAATAATTAAATAAGAAAATGATTTCTTCATCAAATTATTAAAATATTTTGTTATAAAATAAAACAATATTATTATTAATTACTTTTTTCAAAATCTATTTAATAATTAACTATCAATCCCTTAACATAATCCCTTCATATTATTAATTAAAAACATTTTTGATAAGTCAATCTATTAATATTTTTAAATTAAATATTTTTTAATTATATTATAGTAACACATAAATAAATAATATGATTTGTTGAGGTGTGAATATGAATGTGACTGTAGCGTCACCAGATCCACGCCAAAGAAAGTTGATGGCTGAATCCTCAAATGTAGAACTTCACCTACAAGCTCCTGTAAGACAATAACATACTAGGAGTAATGTCAGGTGTATTTCCTGACAAAAAAACTCTGATACCTAAGTCAGCGAATATAGAAGGAAAAACAAATAATTCAGGTGAAAGGAAAGAAAGGAAAACATAAAACTTAAGTAAACACAAGGTAGAAGAAATAGAATCTAACCCCTTTGCTGCTGATTTTATCTCTTTATATTGGGCATTTGGGACATGAGTGAAGTGACTTGACATCGGAGAATTAAAATGATGGGACGCTCTACCTTAGGACAGTGTGTCAGCCGCTTTTTATTTAAGAGATGTGACACCCATCAGGCCCGCTGTTGTCAAACATTATGGGATTCGACGAGAGATGGGACAGATAACTGAATTGTGTTAGGATGGCACCTTTTACTATAGGGTCCTTGATAATTAATCATTCCCAGTTTTGATGATCTGCAAGGGCTGATGATGGGGTCAGATTTTTTTGGAAGACTGTCAGAATTCTAGAACAAGCAAGAGACAGTAGCCCAAAAAGAGGCAGTCAAAAATCCTAAGAAGCGAGAAGTCAGAAATTTCAAGGGGTGTCAGTCAGGAATCTTGAGAGGCATTGGTCAGGGATCCTGGGTGATGAACGATCAGGGTTACTGAGAGGCATTGGTTAGTAACATTATTTTAGTATTCGGGGGGGACAGACGTCTACTTGGGAGGCCTCTATGTATCATCCAAATTTTTACTGAAATATCCAGTCCACTAATTTTTAGTGTGAGACTTGAAGAGCTCTTATCAGAAACTTTTTATCTGATTGGACAGGTCTCGATGGTCGGTCTATCTTTGGGAGCTATGGCTTCATAGAAATCTGAGGGAGGTGGAAGGTTGTCAGGGGGGACAGGGCATGTCCCAGTGAGTGTACCCACACACTGATAATTTTTAATGACCTGTCTTATCCTGACTCCTCAATAATCTACTTTATTAAATACGAACTACCCAACTATCACCTCGTAAGTCCATTAGTCTACGAGCTGTCACCGTTTTGAGTTCTATAATATTAAAGTCAAATTACCAGGGTCCACATGTCAGGCCATTGGTGGCTAGGATAAGGATCACCTTCGAGCAGCGAAGTTATTTATGGGGTTTGGACATGTGGCAATCCCCAGGCCGTAAAAACCAATAGTTGAGATCTAGGGACCTTGTTAGTATAAAAACCATCCTATTTCTCCCTCTCCTTTATTTTTGCCTTTCTGAGTTCTTGTTGTTGCTTCGTAAGTACTTCTGAAGATTCTTGCATTTTTCGTCTGAGTTCTCGGTGCCGTTCTTCCTATATTTGCCTTTCTATTTTTCGAGTATACTATTTCTCTTCGTTCTCCTAACAAGCTTTACTTCTCCTCATTTTATTTTTGTGACTTCATAAGGTATGACTTTAGATTTTTGCTATTTCTAAAACCTTTCTGTAAAGCTTGGTTTCCAGAGAGGAGGGTTGACGCTCTTGCTTCGTCTGATGGTTTGAGTGATTTTGGGAATGTTGGTTGAATTTTTTTCAGGAACATGTTTCTTTGGGATTTTTTCTATTTATTGTAAAGATTTGAGTTTTCGTGGTGAGTCTTTTGTGCAGGTTAAAGATTGGAGAATGGACAGCTAAGAAAATTCATTGGATGTTGCTTGATTGGGGATGGAGCTGAGAGGGACCCCTTGCCTAGTCATGAAAGGGGTAAGGAAGACAGAGAGGCTTTTGAGCAGACAAAGGCGAGGGGCCCAAATGAGGCTGACTGGTACCCCTCCACGGTAACTGAGGCGAACCTTCACGCTTACAGGAGGTTGTTTGCAATTCCTGACCACGTGCAACTCAGGGTGCCGTGAACTCATGAGGTCTTGAGTGTTCTAGCTCTCGAGGAAATGGCTATAAATAAGGAGCACCTGCTGATCAGGGCTCGACTCCCTCTACAATGGTACTTTGTTAGGATCTTCGAAGCTTTTAGGATCCCATCATACCAACTCACTCTGACAACTGGAGAATCCTGAGCGTCCTGTTCGTCCTAAAGACCAGAGTGGGACTGCCTGCCCTCACTCCCGATAAGGTACTACATCTCTATATGCTTAAGAAGAATGTCATCCAGTACCCTGGGTGGTACTTTTTATAAGTTCGTCAAGAGTAGTAGACGAAGACAAAGGGGAACCCTTCGTCCAACAAGAATTGGAAGAACCGTTGGTTTATTGCCAGTAAAGATTAGACTGGATTGCCTCAGGGTCTGATCCTTTCCACCTTGGAGGAGATAAGTATCACCTCAAATATCTAGTCACTTCATTGAGTAAATTACTTTAGCATTTCTGATTATTGATCGATCTTCTGATACAAACGTGGGGAGAAACCAATTTGACATCCTAGCCAACATTGCAGGATTATTATTGAATTTGACTGCCACAGATGTTAGGTAACTTCTGAGTAGGGAAAGCCTAGTAAATTCGCAACTGGTGTCTCGAGCCACAATAAGGAGTGAGCTCTCGAAAGCCAGGGTCTCTATAAGTGAGGGTAAGTCTTTCTCCTTGTTGGCTTTAACAAATTCTTAAGAAGTCATTTCTGATCAGGATCTTAGATTATTTGTAACTGCTGGAACCGAAGGGTCTGCACTAAATGAGAGGCAAAGGGTGGCTGACATCCTGAAAGGGTTGCTTTTTAAAGGGGGATCCAAAGCATCTCGAGCCACCGATACCCAAACTAAGGCCCTTGGAGATAAAAGAAAAGGGCCCGTATAGGGGGATCCCAAAAAGGCGTCCGAGAAGGGAGGAAAGAAGATCGAACGTTTGAAAGAGAAGGTGTCACAACCTGACCCGTGGGTCCCACCTGTGACAATGCCACAGACCTCCATGGTGTACCCAATAACACAGGATACAACCTGTAAATCTGTAAGGCTTTCATAAAATCCTGTTTTCACACATATTTTTCAAACATTTCCAAATTTATCCTGCCTAACACCCAAACTTCAAAGGAATTAAATACATGCATTTCAAGTA
>JAVXUL010029584.1:0-11487 GCA_035590515.1 Trichilia minutiflora
AAATATTTAATTATAAAAAATATTTTTAAATATTTAATTAATATACTCGGGTCAGTCCGTTTAACCCGCGGGTTAAACGGGTTTGAGCCCTTTTAACAACGGATTAAACGGGTCGACCCGTTTAATTCGCGGGCCAAAAATCATTGACCCTAATCCGTATATTTTATAGATTAAACGGGCCGGTCCGTCGGACCGAACCCGTTTTGACAGCTCTAAACATAAATTAGGAGAAAACAAATTAAATCAAATACATCAAATACAGACTGTTTTCATGAAGGAGGATTATGCATTTAAAGAAATAAAGGAGAATTATTATTATATAACAATAATAATAATATTAAGGATACAAATTATAATGAACACATCTAAGTAAGGATATTTTCATAAGAAAAATACTTAAAATTATAGTATTATTTTTTATTTTATTACATATAAATTTTTATTTATTTTCGTTAAAATATTAGGTGGATGCATGAGGATTTGGAGTAGAGCCATACTAACCTAGGATCCCTAAAAAATTTAAATAAAATTGATATCTGTTATAATTTTTTTATATCTTAAAAATAAAAAATTTTATGTTTTAAACCTTACTTGTTTATAAAATTTATAATTTAACTTTTTTTATATGGTAAAAATTAGCGTTATTAAAAGAATATACTCAAAAATAATTAATATAATAATTACATAAATTAATAAAAATAAAACCAGTCCCAAATTTGTCTGCATATTGTTTATATATCCGTACATGAAATTATAAATATTCTTTTAATTATTTTTAATTTTATCTAAACTCGATTAAAAAATTAAATACAAATATCTGAGCTATTAAATTATGAAAAATAAGTTTGAATGCTGTGTTGACTTTTTACGTAAAAGGAAAGCGCGCTGTCTCTCTCCGTATCTAAATAACTTTGTTTCCATTTTTTAAACCCAATTCTGTCTTTGTTCTGTCGTCTTTCTTGTCGGATTTTTGTTATAAATAAGGAAATCAAGTAAACAAAACCTGTAATTTCTTTATTTTAATTCTACATTAAATTTTCTCCTCCTTATTGCATGCTTTCATTTCTTTCTCATCATCATGGCTCAAAACCAAAACCCTTCTCCTTTTTCTTCTTCTTCTTCTTCTTCTTCTTCTTCTTCAACAGAAAATACTGAGAAAGAGAAGCCAGATATTGACCTAAATTATCCTGCGATAGAAACTGTTGAAGATTTCGAAACTCAAAACAAACACGAGATATCTGAGAATGGAGTTATCATCATTGATGAAGAAAATGATAAAGCAAATACAAAAGCTTTGAGGGGTTTTGAATTTGAGTTTGATGAAGGAATTCTCAGGAATTCTGTGATATTGAAACGGAGAAAATACAGTGCAGAAGAGAAGGGAAAGGCAAAAGTTGTGGAGGAGGAAGAGGAGAAGGAGGAGAAAAATTTACTGAAGCTTCGGTTGGGACCATCACCCGCTCTGGCGACCGTTGAAGAGAAAAAGGGATTGTTTGAAGCTTCAAGTTCTTCAGGTTTCATGCAGGTGATGGAGATAGGAGATGAAGACGAAGATGGTTTAGACACAGAATTATTAAAGTTTGTAATGTTCAATTGATGATTTTTTCTTTTATTTTCATATTTAATTTAAGGAAAGGAATTATAATTAAGTCGTTTGAAACATGATATGTTATAGTATGGATTACATTATATAAATCATCATCATCATCATCATCATCATCATCATCATCATAATAATAAACTGTTTAACTGAAGTTTCTACCTAACAGAGTTTCAAGTGTAGCTAGCCATATTATTTAATTTTCTCATTTGTGATTTCATTTTAGATTGTGTGTTTTTCTCGAAAACATAATTAAAAAATATTTGATAATAATTTTTAATAAATCTTACACACTTATATTGAATATTAGTAGGGTGTCCCAAATGTGCATACTTTTGTACAATCATCAAAATCATAAGCATATCACAAGTTAAATCATGAACCTAATATACTTTGATATCATTTGAAGGTTTTATAGTATAAATCATATTTGAAAAATAAGTTTTTCACCCAAAACCCTAAGCTAAACCCATGGAAAAACTATGATTTTTAAGTGAAATTACCTTAAGGCTTTACTTAAATTTGATGCAAGCATTCTTATTTGATAAAGATGAGAACCAAAAGCATGAATCCCTCTTCATTTTGCACCATTCTCTTTTTCCCCCACTATGACAAAAATTCTTGAGAGAGGGAGACCATGTTTTATGCCAAAAATCCATTAAAATGAATCCCTCTTCATTTTATTTTCTATTTAATTTAATATATATTTATCTAATAAATATAATAATTAAATGAAACTAATATGATACAAAGAATACCATTTAATTGAAGTTTTACTAGATAATTCGTGAGAAAGTAAGAGAGAAGGGTCGTGGATAAATAGTAATTGAGAGAGAAAACCAAGTAAAAAGGGGTTCAAAATATATCTATCAACTTAGATAAATACATCCTTCAGCTTATTATTTATCTGATTCGAGTTTTCTTTGAGCATGAATTAAGAAAAAGATAGTTAGGTTACTGTTCTTAAAACCCTATATTTTTGACATAATCTAATTTATCAATTTATTAAAATGTGAAAATGTGAAAAAATGGATTGATAAATTAGGGTATTTTAACACGTAATGGTGTTGAGGAACTGAGAATAATTTATTAAAATGTGAAAATAGCGGCAGTCAAAAGGTTGACAGGAGAGAGAGAGAGAGACAGTATACTGATTTTATCTCGTGGTAAAGAAGATCATGATGATAATATTGTCATCATGTATACCATGCATTTCATAGCATGAGTAGATTGAATGAAAGATTCTTGAACATTATAGATATATGAATGTAAGCTCATAAGCCATGCTTAGAATATCTCTGACGCGAGGAGGACGTCGAACGAACGCTTCCCTATCTCAAGGTGAGTGAATAATCCTCCTTTGATCGTTATTTAAATATAATTGTACATTTTTACATGCTTCGAAATGATAGAATATAGTATATATATCTATAATTAATATTGGAAGACGATAAAATTATGATTGTATATTGACCGGAATGATCCCTTATTTGTGGTAGACCTAGACAATGAACTGTATGATTTGATTGCGATCGGAGGCTATATATATATATATATATATATATATATAACTGTTATTTTAGTGGCTGTGTATGATTGTGGCATGATTTGAATATATATAATGACAGGAGTGTTATTGCTTTGATTTTAGCCTTGTGTGCCATCAAAATTGGTTTTACTATTTTGGTCTTGTGAGCCATTAATGATGATTTTGGCCTTATGAGCCATTGACAATGATTTTGACTTTATGTGCCATAGTTTTATACATTTGGACTTGTAAGCTATTGATGTTGAGTTTATGGCCTTGAGTACCATAATTTTGCTTGATTATTGAGCTTTTGAGCCACCTTTCTTGATTAAGGTCATATAGGTTGGTTTTGAGTATACTACTCGATGAGGTGAGGATTGTCCAATTTATAGAAATCTAATAGGCTATCGAGTATTTAATTTAAAAATATCTATTATGCTATTGTTTATTAGCTCTACGAGATCAGGATTTTCTAGAAATGAAAGTCTAATAGACCATAGGGTAGATCTACAAGGTGAGGGTTGTTATATGGAGGAAAACCTAATAAACCATAGAGAAGATTATCATAGAATAGCTCTATGAGATAAGGGTTGTTCCATAGAGGAAAACCCAATAGACTTTAGAGCAAATTATCATAGAATAGCTTTACGAAGTGAGGGTTATTCCAAGGAGGGAAACCTAATAGACTATAGAGCGAATTATACTCTTGATGGAGATTTTCTCCTTGAAAAATTTATTCTCGAAATGATAATAACTATTTGTACACCATATAAGATTTTGATAATATATTTTCAAACGAGAATTGGTATACGTTTGGACATTTTCTTATTTACTCACTGAGTATTTTTTTAAATATTCACCCCTCATTTCTTTATTTTAGGCTAGTGCAATCATGAGCAGGTATAAGAAGATTAATTAGAGTTTTCAGTACATTTACAAGTACTCGACTCAATTATGTATAGTATAGTCTACTAAATAGAAAGATATATTTTATGTTTGAATTTATGTATTTTACTCAATCGAGTACTATTTATAATATTTTGTTTAAAATCACTTTTATTGTATCAAAGTTGTATTAAAATTTGATGACGTATTATATATAATTTAAACATGTTTGAAAAACTGCGATGTTTCGTTTATATTTAAAAATGGATTCAAACAGGTTTCTAATACCTTATGCATCCTTGGGGTACATCTTAAGTAATAGAATGTATCTATTGGATTCGCGACAATTGTTATATGCCCAAGTTCTTAGGATTAAGGCGTGATAAAATATGTGATTAGGGAGAATTTAAATGAAAAATAATTAAGTTTGAGATAGTTTTCTTTCTAACTTTGTCGAGAGGTTTGGAGTAAAATTATTGTAAATCAAGATAAATAATTGATCGATGAATTTTTAATAATTGAAGAAAAACAAAAAGATGGTCAAATAAGAAGACATCATAGTAAAAATAGGCGTTAAATAAAGGAGAAAACTATATTGAAAATAGAAGAGGATAGGAGCTAGAATAACAGAAACTCTAAAACCCAAAAACCAGGATCGAATAACCCAAATCGATGTCGGCCTTGGCATCGATCCAGGCACCAGTTCTTCCCTATGATAGTTGTTAATCATGCTTAAATGCTAATTAGGGTTTAGATATGTTTTATGTTGAATTAGGGTTCAATTTTTACATAATCATCAAAATTAAGCGCAAAATACTAACCTTTAGTGTTCTTTGATGAAGATTTAAGTTCCAAACTCACAAAAACCTCTAAGAATTCAAAACCCTCAAATGTTTTCCTGCTTGGCCATGAGATAAGGAGAGAGAAATGAGTTCTTTTTCTTTTTCAATTTTCAAATTATGAAAATTCTTCTTAAAATTGAAATTCGACAACCTTTTATAGCACCTTATCAAATTACTCAAGCACTCTTGACTATTAAGTCAATGACAAGTGAGTATAAAGCTTGTCCAACAAGCTTTATAATAGTGAAAGATAAAATAACAAGTTTGCTCTCGTTAAACCATTTAATACTAAACTTGTCTTAAAATTAGTCAAATCTCTTTTAATTAACTTTAATTAATTTTATTTATATTCTAAAATATTAATGGTATATTATAACTTATCTTAAGTTATATTCGAGTCAATTTAATAAATATTTAGTTTCATTAAACTATTTAACGTATAAACAATTTATACTTTTGATCGAATATTATCTCCGAGAATATTAGCCCTATTATAGATAATATTTATTCTCTTTCATTAAGTAAGATAATAAATAGTTATTGGTTGTGACCTCTTAGTTTCATTATAGTGTTAGCTGTGAGCCGAAATCGATCTCATTGATTTCATTTTAAAATCTTCGATTACTCAACAACTATAGTTAACATCTAGTAATATACCATAGTCTTTAAATTATAATGAAGAAAATCTTCATCGAACTATTTACTTTTGATTATATGTACCGTATAGGTAATTTTCTTTCATCATTTAATCTTGGTGAAGTTAGGGCTTATAAATAGTCAAAAATCCTAAACTTAATATCTATATAGACCATCAGTCATTACATATTGAACTTATCTTTATGAAATCTTTCATATGACATTGAAGTTTCTTAGCTAAGAGTATTGGGTTTCAGCCATCTACTTATGTTCAATTGGGAACCCGAATCTAGATCAACTTAATGGTAATTCGAATTTTAAATATTGAGTTTACATATCCCTTCTTGATTATCATTCATATCTTGATATAAATAATATATGATTAAATCGACTTCTTATATAATACGTGATTAGTCCTGCACTTATACATCGTATAAACCATGTACATTTATATTAGATAATGACTATGATATCTCAGGTCAAAGAAATACGTTGCATAATAGTGTAATCAAATAATGAATCATTGATTGCATATATTTTATAAAATTCATCATTTTTTTGTCATGTTTTCTCTAACTATTGATCTATACTAATGTCCTAATAATATGAATTTCATTGTCATTCGTGTTAATATTATCTTATAATATTCATCGAAGATATTCTGTATGTTTACTAATGGAGGTGAAATAGGGTGCGTAATCCATATGATCTAATAGACCCAAAGGATAAGGATCGATCACGCAGTATAAAATAGGGTGGGTGATCAATATGATTCAACAATCTCATACAATATAGCATGCTATTATGTTTTTACCTCTACTGATTATGGATGGAATTCTATAGACCGAGACCATTGAATTACTCATTTTTGTTGAATTGTACTTTATACCACATTGTTATTTACAGATAAACCAAGTAAATGATGATTACTCGAATTATGAGAATTTTCGAAAATCTATTTATATGATTTCATATATATATATATGCTCACTGAGTATTTTTTTCAAATACCCCTCTCTCTCCACATTTTAGGATAGCGCAGTCGTATGCAAGTATAATTGAGGTAACAAGAATTTTAGCATACTTTTTAGGTACTCGACTTATTTACATATAATATAATCTATTGAATAGAAAGTTTATATTAAATAAATTTAAAAACTATGTATTTTATTCGATTGAGCATTGATTGTAGTGATTTGTTTTGAAACGAATATTTATTATAATGAGTTTATATTGAATATGATATTAATTTACTGGTAGTTTGAATATATTTGAAAAACTGTAATATTTGATTTATTTTTGGAGATGGATTCAAAATAGATTTTTAGTGCCTTGGATATCCTAAAAGTGTATTTTAACTAATAGGATGCATTCTTAAATTTGCTACGATCATCATGTCACTGATTCTTAGGGTTGGGACATGACATCTCTAACTATTAATCTATACAAATATTCTTATAACATAATTCTCATTGTCACCTATACTAATATCATTTTATGATATTTACTAGTAACATTTAGTAAGTTTACTTTATAATATTATTACCTAATCAATACTATATCCATAGGGTACGGTTTTGATAGTTTTATTTAACTCTTAAATGAATTATATGGACAATTTGCATACATATTTTATTCTATTATATAAAGCAAAAAATAAAACAGTATACATATATGAATAAAGAATAATTTATTTTATTTATTAATAAAAATAATGAAAGATCTTTAAGGTTTAAAACCGATGATATAAATAATTTTTAGGACATATACTAACAGTATCATAATAGACAACTATTCTTCACAGGCCTTAATAGGTGATGCAATATATACAAGGATAACGAAAATATTTGCATTTGGCTAACTTGAAAAAACTCAGATTTTTTAGGATGTAGATATAACTAGCCTATATCAAGTAAAAATGTGATGTAGGATGACAATTTTAAACCCATGTATATAGATAGATAGATATAAATATGGAGATACATAAATTTTATATAGATAGATAGATAGGTAGACAGATAGATAGATAGAGAGAGAAAAAGAGATGTATGTATGTTTATATGTATAACTAATAAAGACTTAAAAAATTTGACCATTGTAAATTACCAAATGACAATCATAGATCATTGCTAGCATTATTTTTTTGACATTATTTTCAATAAAAATTGGTATTATTAAAAAAAATTGAATGTTATATGTAATAATACTATTATAATTATCGTCCAACTAATCATTCATAATAAATTTAAAATTAAAATTTTAATTTTAAATTTGTGAAGAATAATTGATTATGTGGTGACAGTAATGATAACATTAGGTAGACCTTTTAATAAAAATTTTAATAATATCAATTTTAGTTTAAAATAAACTCAGAGACTAATGATCGGGGGTGACCAATGGTATTGTCGACTAACAATAGTGGTTATGTTATCTGATTTTATTTCAAGTTCGAATATCTACAAATTAGTTGTCACGCTCTAACCCTAGTCGACCACGTGACAATCGTCGCGAATTTCAAAAATATATTCTATCACTTAGAATACACTCATAGAACCGTAAGGTATTAGTAACTGTTTTCAAACTCATTTTCAAATAAAAAATATAAAATATAAGATTTTCAATCAAACATATATCAACATCTGTATTTTTTCAAAATATATTACAAAATATTCTTGGCCAAACCAAATATATCAAATCACTCTATTACATATGTTTTTACATATAATGGACCATAACAAAAAAACCCGAGTCGCGTACCTGTAAAATTGTGTTGAAGTCTCGCTTCAGCTATATTATGCCACGTCCGACTACAGTACACTAACCTGAAATGGAAAAGTAAGGGATGAGTATTTGAAAAAATACTCAGTGAGTAGACAAATACATAAAAATAGAAACTAGAGGCCCATACATTGATTACGAAAAATCCTCGTAATCATAAAATTAAGTATAGTAAAATGTGACATCATGTACATGTCCTAAAAATCAATATAATATCAAATATGTATAGTCTCTCGGTTTATAGGATCACATCCACTCCCTCAAAGCTATATGACTGATGCGTAACCCTGGTTAAAGATGTGTGCCCATGTATAATATCCCTCAGTCTATAGGATCCCATCCATTCCCTCAGAGTTGTATGGCTGATCCGCAACCTTGGATGGGATACTATCATATCATTATAAGGCTCTTTAGCCTGGAGATGTGGATTCCACCCATTCCACCTTGGATTGTATGGCCAATCATACTGTGGGGTCTATTGAATTCCACCTACTCGATATGAACTGTATGGACAATCCTCCCCCATATATGTATCAATGACATGGTACACATAACCGTAAATCAATATCAAGGGCCCATCAGGGCAAATCAAACAACCGTTGGCTCACAAGGTCAAAACATCATCTATGGCTCACAAGGTCAAAACAGTAAAATAAGACATATTGGCTCACAAGGCCAAATCAACGAGTATGGCACCTCGGCTATTACATTCGACTATGCCACGTTTACAACGTATATAAAATTAGCCTTTGGCCTCAAAATCACAATCTCAATATAATATTAGACCTCCGACCTCACATTTATGACAATCCAAGTTTCATCACAAAACTATTTTTATCACAAACAAGGGGCCAACCCGGCTATCACATAACAACATCTAACACCTCCTCATTTCAGTTATATAACATAAAGCGAGGTAAAGGAAAAGGAATGTGTCCACTCACTGTCCTAGGGTAAAAAACCAACCTCTTGGTATCCTCCTTGCGACGGAAATCCTCCCATTTCGACTACCGCACCTAGATACGCATACAAACACAGATTCAACAATTCACACTAATGCGTGTGCATGATACAATACATGATCATGCAAACTAATTCTCTCTTTCTCTCTCTCTCTATCCTTTCTCTCTCTAATATACTATCATACACTGTTTACACGAGTCTTTACTTCTTTTTCACGTCATTTTTAGTTATTTCAACAATAATAGAATCTAAAGTCCTCTAATTTATCGATATATATGATAAATTACAAAACTCTCAATTTCTAGGGTTTTATGAACAGTAATCTAAATCCTCTTTTTCTCGATTTATACACAATGAAGGTTAAAAACAGAGAAACGAGCTTAAGGATGAACTTACCCAAGCTGGTAGAAGTGTTATGAGTCCTTCTTTGCTTGATTCTGTTTCTCGATTACTGTTTGTCTCAACCCTTTCTTCATGATTCCTCTCGAACCGACGAGTAAAACTTCAATCAAAGGAGATTTCTGGATTCTGGTGTTGATTCTCAATTCATAAGAACTGAAATAACAAAGTTTGATTGAGAAATGGGGGAGATCAGTTTGAAGAGTGAGAGAAAGATGATTTCTGTCAAAAATAAAGAGAGAGAGAGTGAAATGAGAAATGGAGAAGACGATCCCTAGCTCGCGTAAATAGGTTATAAAATCGTATAAAGGTGTCGATACCTTTTATAAACGTATCGATATCTTTGGCTTTATGTCTCCAACGTATCGATATGTTTCCCCAATGTATCGATATGTTTGGCTAGTTACTGATCACCATGCCTGCAACGTATCGATACCTTTGACTTCATGCCTACAACGTATTGATACGTTTCATCGCAAGCGGACTTCATCTCCGTCACAAACGTGTCGATACCCATGCTAAAGTATTGATACGTTTGATACTGTTTACTGTTCATCATATTTTCAAGGTATCGATACCCTTCTCCAAACATATCGATACCTTTGGCCTCATATAGCAAGGTATCGGTACCTTTCCCCTAAAGGTATCGATACCTTGCCTCTGGTCCTCCTTCCGAGGATTGCTACTTCAAATGGCCATAACTTTAGATCCTGATATCTGCTCGAAATCTATAATATATTTATGGAAAGCTCTCTTTGAGCTCTACAAAAAAAGTAGAAACTTTTTCTCAATTAAATATGATTTTGAGGTTAAAAATTTAGTTCTTTCTCATAAGCTCATATTCCACACCATAATCTTACTCAAAACACATTCTTCCAATTTTTATACCCTCTCGCACATAATCTAAACATGTTGATATGCATGAAAACACTTGAAGGATTTATTTTTATGCCTATAATGCTAAGGGATGAGTTTTACAAATATATACTAAGTCTGGCCTGCATCTGCATATATTTCAATCTAATTTTCTTTTAGATTCTAGCTGAAGTTCTAATGCTTGAAGTTTCTGAGTTCAATTTTACAAATACTTAACCTGCACCCAAATTTTTGCCCTTCCTAATGATACACATTACAAGCTCATATCTATGTTTATCGAGTATCCAAACATGATTACTATACTAGCATACCAATAAAAAGTGTTTTGCTATCGTGACATGTACTATGGCGAAATTTGGATATAATAATAGAGGTCAGTGATCGTTTTTCTCCTACTTTTTGACTTACTACCTTGATGTTCCTTTATTTTTCTTTTGCTATAAAAATTTTTGATTGATTAAATTTGTTTTATTTCTTTAGAAAAGTGTTAGGTACTCTTAAAAAAAGTATTGTAGTATTAAAAAAATAGTTTGTTTACCCAAAAAAAGCAATGATACCAAATTACAAATTAAGTTTTGTATTAAATATTTATGAATTTATATGAATCGTTATTATAATTTTATTAAAATAAATTAATAGTATAATAAGTGAATTCAATTATATGGTTTAAAATAAATTATGCTTAATATTTTTAAGGGGTTAGTTGGACAATTAATGTAAATTATAAGTTATGTTAAAGTCTTTAATAAGAAATCCAACAAAAATCAACTAAGATGGGTTAGATCCCCTCTCTAACCCATAGAAAAAGTATAAATTATACACACATAGAGAACTAAAAGAAAGACTTAATGAAACATCTTGTGTTTCTGAGTAAGGGTAGTTTTGTCTTTTTAGTAATGTACGCCCAAGTTCTGTAAGAATTTTAATATTTCGAGGGTTGAATTGAGGTTTTGAAAGGGGTGGAATGATTGAGGACTGAG
>JAVXUL010029615.1:0-11482 GCA_035590515.1 Trichilia minutiflora
GAGAGTTAATTATACTTTAAGTGTAAAATGATAAATTTAACTCTTAATACACATACACTTTTATGTACTCATCAACATGGCAACTAATGATAAAAAGGTTCATTCTTGAAACTTTGCACTTTATTATAATCCAAGACCCGTATTGCATGGCTAGGTGTCAATATTGGTTTGTAGATATATTTAATTAATTTTGTGAAGTTTAATTAAATAAAAGAATTAAATAGTTTAATTCGATTCTATTGTCTACTATTGGTTTTATAATGAACTTACTGAGTTTTGCCATAAATTATCTCCAAAATTCCCTTATTAAATTATGCATCACTTTAATATATTAAGCTTAGGCAATATAATTGGTTAACCATAGCTTAATTATGATATAAGTGATATATATTAAAATTCAATCCTAGCAAATGAAATTTTAATAAGTGATATAATCTTGACCTTACATTTATATAACAAATGGATAGTGGATTTGCATGAAATGTGGCTCTATCTTGTCCACAAATTTGGCACCATATTTTTTTCTTGTATTTTACTTTAATTAAATGTTAATTAAATGAAAAATATAAAAAGGGGCACGTATAGATAATTATAAGAGTAATTTTTTGATAAAAAAGAGAAAAAACCAAATAAAAGAGGTGTTCTTCTCTTAATGTTCAAATTTTTCATGCCATGAGATGGTAATGAATTTTTGATAATTTTGATCAATAAATATAGGATTTTGATCCTTTAAAAGTGATCTATGTTTGGACATGGTCAATTTCAAGAGTTAAAATCAATTTTTCAAGTGTTAGAAATGCTAAATTTTGCTAGAAAACCTAACTTAATCAAAATATTTTAATTGAGTTTCTTAAAAAGCCAAAGAGGGAATTCAAGTGTCAAGGACATCACTCTTTAGAGGAAAATCTAAATTGGCTTCCTAAACCTTCAAAGAGTTTGAACAAAAAATCCAGAAAGCATGGTGAAATAGTATGTTTTCATTAAGCTTTTATTTTATCCATTTTTACTCAATGCCTAGATCTTTAGCGTGCAAACTTACATTTGATATTTTAGGACATAAAGCATGCTAGTTTCTTACACTTGAATGCCCGATTGGGAAAGTATGTAGAAATGTCAATTGAGGACATGATGTAATGCATAATAGAAAATCATAAACCTGATTTAGCCGATTGGATTATCCATAGCATGATTCATACTACAACTATAAAATATCAGTTACATTATGGTTTCACTGTTATTAAGATTCTCTGACAAGTTTTGCCTCAAATTTTTGAGGATGTTGATAGTGTGACACCACAAACTTTGGCTGAACTTGGCAAGATGACACTAAGAAAAATGCATTACAATCGATTGTTGGATAGATCATAGGTATTATAGGGGAGATTATGTACTTAAGAGATTGGTGGCTAAGACATTTTACCAAAAGAGTGTGGAATAGAGCATGAAGCCACCGTGGAAGATTCATCAGGTACACTGCCATTGACAATAATGGATAAACCATCTTAGGAGGTAGGAGATACATAGGCTAAGGCTGAGGCACAACCCACTACAATACCTCCTCTTGTGTGACCTCCTCTGTTGTCATTACTAGCTTCTATCCTTAATTTAGATCGAATTATATAAATGCTCTCTAACATTTTATGACAGATCTCATCAAGTCTTGAGACATCGATGCATACTCTCGAATCCTCCGTTGAGATTGCTCACAAATATTTTAACACGAGGATCACAGCTTTAGGTAAAATGTTTGATGTCTTTCGATAAGACACCATCATTGTATTGGCCAGTATCCAGCTATTAGTAAAGGATGCCTATTCATGACCTTTTCTTCATGCATTTGGCACTAGATCTTGACCTCCTCTATATTTTCATCCTCCTCCACCCAGATCTCCTCCTCCAAGGTATCATTCTGTGTATGACACACCTGGCACTAGTACTTCCTCTCACCAAACTTCTACGTCTAAAGCAACTTCATTGAGTCATTCTGACTATTTTGTAGACATCCCATTAGATAAGTATTAGGGATGACATTTTGTGTTTACTTTTATTGTTACTATAATACTTTGTTTTTGTTTTGTCACATTATTTTCAGTAAAATATCTAGCCCTCCAATTTTTAGTAATATTTTTAAGAACTGAACTCTTAGTCTGATTGAGAATAGCTTATATGGCATGGTTCAAAATGTTCTATCTTTTAAAATATTATATTAGTCAAGAATGACATTAACGACTAATTATGCCTCTACTCCTTACCATAAGCCTTAAATCTTAATATGTTTTTTATGATGAACAAAATATTTTTGTTGGTAAATAAAATGACTTAATTGATGAACAAAAATATTTTGAGCATAGATAAGTTATGATAAATGAAAATACTATCTATAATTAACTTGATTGTGTTATAACATTCCTATATAAATTAAAATCCATTATTAAATTTCTATCAGTAAAAAAATACTGCATTAATGGCCAAAAGTGAGAAAAATATAAGTGCAGATATGTATATCGATATGTCATAACAAAGTGTTGATCCATGAAGACTAAAAGCTTATCAAAAGTTTGATTCGTGAAGAAATATTGATACACCAAGGAAACATATCAATACCTAATGATGATACATGGTTCTAAACTTTTAAAAAACCCTAAGTATCAATACATGGAATATATGTATCGATACATGAGGATGAGACAATGATTCTGAAGTGTATAAAACCCAAGTATCGATATCCTCAAGAAATATATATTAATATATATTAGCAGCACAAAGATCTCAAAGATGCATCGAAAAAAAATACCGATATCTTCAAGATATATATCGATACATTCTAGTAGCGTGAAGAACTTCAGTACATAACACAAATAAGTATCGATATCTTCTAGCAATAAATCGATACCTGTCACAGATTAGGATTATAACGACTAGTTTTGGTACATTTATTGTGCGAATTAAATGCAGTTCAAAAGAGCTGTTAGATTTATTAGCACAAGCTTTAAATACTTGAAATTTTGTAGAAGTCAATAGCAGAATTTTCAAAATCATAGTATTGAGCATCAATAGTACATTCTTTTTTTGCAATCAATTCTTCTCTCATTGTTTTATTATTCTTTTTGCATTTATTTTTTAGTAAGAGAAACTGAAAAACCAAAGTATATTATATAATCACTTTGTGAGATAGTTTAGATTTCAAATCATTGTATTGTTTATTCGGGTTACTCTTCACCCATACTAAAAAGGATTCATTTTTGGGTTGCTCTTCACCTATAAAACAAGACTGTAGTGATTGCCCTTTACTCGCAAAAAAGATTTGTACTAGATTTCTCTTGACTTGAATAAACCAAGAGGTTCAATGATACCTTAGTGTGTATAGATAACAACCAAGAAGAGTGGACGTTGGCTTGAAATTCAAACTAATATAAAATTGATTGTGTTAATCTTTCTCTCTCTTTCTCTACACTCAGCATTTGCATTTATTTGTATCATTAAAAATAGTCTTTGTTGCTGCATTAACTAGCTAAGTAGTTTAATTTTTTATTAAATTTACATTTCACTCAATTCACCTCGCTCTTGGGTGTTCATTACTGGGACTTCAATTGGTATTAGAGTCTAGCTCACTGTATTTAAGATTAACACACTATAAGCAATAGATTATTATGACATCTAGCAATATTCCACCTTAACTTGTAAAAGGCCAATCAACTTATAGGCCATCATTCTTTGATGGCATAGACTATACATACTGAAAGAAATGTATGAAGATTTATCTTAGTATATTAGATTTTGATATTTTAAACATCATTAAGGATGGATATTTATAACCTATGAATATAAACAAAAATACAAGAGAGAGAAAATCAAAACCCAAATAAGAATGATCTATAGAACAAAAGAGTCAATTTTAACTAGATGAAAAACTACGAATGTCTTATGCTGGGCATTAGATATGATAGAGTATAACTAAACCTCTTGATGTGATATAGCCAAAGTTATTTGGAACATGTTGGAGGTGACACATGGAGGCTTCAATAGATTCAAAGACTCTAAGATCAGTATGCTTGTTCAAGATTACAAACTATTTAAAATGGAACCATATAAGACCATTAAAGATATGTACACTAGATTCCTTAATATTACTAATGGTTTAAAGGCTCTTAATAGGATTTATTCTAATGCAGATTTGGTCACAAAGATTTTGAGAAGCTTACCAAAGTTATAGGAAGCTAAAATAATAGCAATACAAAAGACCAAAGATCTCAAAATTCTACTATTAGAAGAACTACTTGGATCATTGATGACATACAAGATGAAAGCAGTTCAGAACTAAGAGAATGATAGAGAACATAGAAAAAGAAATATAGTGCTAAAAAGTATAAAAGAGATAGAGGGAAGTTAAAGATGAGAGTAGTTATGAGTCAAATGATGAAGAGTTCATAATGATAGCTAAAAAGTTCAAAACATTCTTCAATAAACAAACCAAAAGAAAGAAGTTATAGGAGAAAAGACTTCCAAAAGAGTGAAAAATTGGACAAGTACAAGAAGAACAAAGAAAAGGATAAAGAAAAAGATAACGGAATGAAATTATCTACTATAAATACAAATGACTAGGGTATACAATTCCTAATTGCCCACTAAAAAAGAAGAAAACGGATAAAAGAAAGAAGAAGGCAATTAAGGTAACTTAGGATGAGTCATCAAGTGAGGAAAGCTCATCCTCATCCTCAGAAGATGAGGAAGCTAACTATCTACCTGATGAGGAAGATCAAAAATTAGGTAAATTCTCCTAAATCCTTCCCCTATTATGATTCATGCTTCAGTAGTAAAGATGAGTTCATACATGATGAACTAGTTGAATTATATGAGGAATTACATTCTAACTATGATACCCGTGTTTGTATCTCAAGAGTATATTTGTAATTTTACCAGATTCTCTATTTATGCTCTTGCATCCATTGTGCATATCGATAGTTCATCCGCCTGATTTAGGATATATTTGACAATTATATTGACTAGAAAGAGTTTATGTAAGTGCGCGTTGGGACTCCGTTTGTGGTTTTCAATTTCGGAGAGGACTTAAGTGAAAAAGTTCATTTTTGGCGGGTTCGATCGACCGAAATGGTTGGTTTATTCGATCGAAAGTTTGAGGCCTCTCTGGAAAATTTGTGGCTTCAGATTCGTTCGAACGAATGGGGGAATTTATTCGATCGAATTAGGATTCGTTCGACCGAATAAAGGATTCGTTTGATCTAAGTGTGGATTCATTCGACTGAACATCATTTTGTTCGACCGATAATTTGGAAGCTCTCTGACTTCTATAGACGTCGAATGATTCGTTTAAACGAAGCAGGAATTCATTCGATCGAAGGGGGTGATTCGTTCGATCGAGTCGGCGTGAATTGATGATTTTACCCTCTTTTAGAAGTTTCCTCCTTCAGAAAACTTAAAGGAAAATTGATAATTTCATCATTTTTCTATAAATAGGGGTCAGGGGGTTGAATTTGCACTCTTCTTCTTCTTTTCTCCTTCTTTTCTTCTCCCTCACGTTCTATTCTTTGTTCTTCTCAGCCCTTGCCCGATTTTTGTCCAAATCTTGATTTCTCTTCGTAGACAAGCCGCATTCTACGCGTCTAACACGCTGGGAGCAGTAATTTGACGGTAGGAGCGCGAATTCGTGAATGCCACCTAGGGTTTCGAAAGGGGAGTTTGGGATTTTTCGAGTTAGAGATAAAATCAGAGCAAACCGACCATATCACGAGGTTCGTAGCTTCATTTTTAGCTTGTCTGCATATTTATTTCGTCATTTTAAGCATTTTGATTCGTATGGGTTTCGTATCGATTTTTTTAGATTTACCTCTCGTATTTTAGTTTTAATGAGCAATGTGGGTTATAAAGGAGTCGTGGAAGTCGTAGGAAGCTAGAATTATGATTTTAAAAATTTGGTGAGCATAAACAGTAACTCTGACTACTGTTTTGAAGAGGACATGGGGCCCACAAGTTAGAATTGCGTATATTGATCGAAATGAGTTGGTTTAGCTACAATATAGGTCCATGTCGATGTTAACTGGATAATTTGACGTATAATGGGAATTTTAGATAATGTCGAATAGTGATTTGAATATTAGAAATCCGGAACTAGCGTGCATTGCATGCATTCGAACATATACATATTGGAACATGCCATTAATAGTAATGTTATGTGTGTAGTTAGACGACGGTTCGAGATCACGATGCTTGCGTGACTCATCGAGGAACGAGGAGAACTAGGGAGTGTATACCCTCCCTGAGTTGTGGTGGACCCTTTTTGGTTTTTCTAATTTATTTGAATCTTGTTTTATAGATACATAATGAAATGTGAAAATAATATATGTTTTTATTTAATAAGAATTGTTATATGGTTTTATATTGATTCCAAAATGATTTGATTTATATATATGTTTTTATACGATGATATGACCAGCGGGCCAGAATTTTATTGGTTTGATTATATTGATGAGGCCTATGGGCCATGTTTTAAATTTCATATGTTTTATGTTTTGGTTTATGGCCATCGAGCCAATTTTATTTGATGTGTTGATGATATGGCCTTTGGGCCAGATTGTGGTATTTATTGTGATTGACGGCCATGTTGGCCTATTTGTATTTTTGTTACGATGATAGCCATAAGAGGCCTGTATTATATGTATTAGTGATAATAGCTTTGTATGCCGGTTGATTACTGTAGCTACATGGTGGTAGCTTGAGGGAGAGTTTACTAAGATGTGATCCCCAGGTGAGTGTGATGTGTGGTAGCCTAGTGACAGCCTGAGATAGAGGTCGCCTAGGTGAGTGAAGACTTCACAGGTAGAGATACTGTTGGTGATGTATGGTGTATATTGATATCATAAGTGTTGATTTGACTACTTGTGAGTCTTGTCGAGGACAGTCACGGATGTCGTCACGTGACTACTTGAGGCGAACGTCAGTGTTGGGCATTTTTTTTTTATAAAACTGTATATTTTATAACTATTGTATTTTAAATCTATTTTCATAAAATAGCATATTTCCTACATACAAAACTCACTGACGGTCTCGGGATACTTACGGTCAGTGTAGTCACCGAGAATGGGAGCTAGCCCAATGTTTTTCTAATGTGATTTAAGGATTTCAAGGAAAAGAAGTTTTCTTATGATTTATCAGCCTTTAAATTCTATTTTATTTGTCGGTTGTAAAATGTGTAAATGTACATATATTATAAGTTATATTTTTATTTTGTTCACTCACGGAGTATACTATCGTATACTCACCCCCCTCACCTCTCAGTTTTAGGGTAAGTGTTAGGTCAAGATCCAGTGGTGGTGATCGCTCCAGAATTGAAGGCTCAGGTATAGTTACCTCGACTTACTCAGGAAGTCTATAGTCCACTGGTGGTCTTTTCAGCTTTTCTTTTTATTTTATGAGACTTGTATAAATAATAAACAGATTTGTAGTAACTGTTGGAAATTATTTGTGAGATAGATCGATCCCAATAACTTTTATTTGAAATATTGTTCTTATTGATTTTCGTATACATATGTATACTTTTGAAGTGTTTGTGGTTTGTATTATCCATTTGGAGTTTGGGTGTTAGGTTGGATTTATTTGTAAGTGTTTTGGAAATAGGTTTTGTGAATGCCTTACAAGCCTATAGGTTATATTTTGTGTAATTGAGTACACCCTGGAGGTCTGTGACGATTGTCACCGGTGGGACCCATGGGTCGGAGTGTGACAGAATATGAGTTCACTGAACAAACTCATACAAATTGTCTAAATTTTAATTTCACTTAATCATCAATTAAAAATTCGTCGTATCAGTTGTATAAGTGATCCTTAAATTTTACAACATCATGGTTATCTTATGAGAGAATCACCAAACCTTGATACTACTTAGGGTAAGTCTATATTCAGGCTTGTGATTGGTAGTCATTGGGTATAGTGAGACATTCATGAAAATATGTGAGTATTCGAGAAAGGATCCGTCAGCCTTGATATTTAAGGTAGAATGCTCTATGTGAATAATTTAAATTTGACTCAGAAAAATCCTTGGCCAAGGTAAACAATTGTGTATGATTGAGAAGTGTGCTAATCTGTTATTTATTATCTATAGCATTGGATCTAAAAGGGTTTGATAATTATAGCATAGCCTTGATCCGATCGGAGTATTATATGACGAAGGATAAAATTATACAGTAACTGATGACGCAAAGGTTCACTCTTAAAGCTTTATATTTCATTGTAATTCGGGGGTCATAATTGATAGCTAAGTGTCAATATTAGTATGTGAACATATTTAATTAATCTTGTGAAAATTATTTGGGTTATTTGCATAAAATTTAAATACAATTTTTGTTTTTAAAAATAATGAATAAAAGAAATGGTTAGGAAATGGGTTTGATAGTATTTATCTAAAATTGAACTAAAAACTTATGGAGGAGATTTTAAAATCACACGTATCCAGAGTTCAGTAAAAACCCACTCTTCATGCAATCGTCCAAAACCCATTAAGGCATATCTTTAGAAAGTTAAAGAAGTCTAAGACAAATTTCACTCCTCATGCAATAGTCTAAAACCCATTAAGGCATGTCTTTAGAAAGTTTAAAGAGTACTCTTTAAGACAAATTTCACTGTAATAGGACACAGTAGGGACAACCAAAACCTAAGCTCTTTATACTGGTCAGTTGTAAGTATATGAGATCTTAAAATTACGAGACCTTTTGTGTTATTTAAGATTTCAAGAACTATAATGTTAATTACCATCTTAACTCTCGTATGGGAATCTAAGACCCATGGGAGTCTTGGGAGATTGGAGGCATCATATTTCACTAGAAGTGTCACAATCGCCCTTCTATAAGTGAACCTTATCTTACAAAGGGATGTTGCGAGTTGGTCCAGCTGCTACATGTTTAACCAATCCACAGTCATATATTAAAAAAATACCTCAAACCTACAATAATGAAACTATTTAATGGGTATACAAAATTGTGAAATCCTTCCCTTAGAGTTATAGGCATTATTGTAAAATTCTCATGAGTTTTCGTGCATATAATAGTGTTTAGATCATGCGCGAGAGGGTGTGATAACTTGAATTCATTTTGAAAAGAGGCGTGTGGTATAGTATATGAGTTTATGAGAAAGAACTGGATTTTTAATCCTAAAATTATCTCCAATTAAGGAAAATTTTTTATTATTTTTGTAGAGCTCGGAGAGAGCTTTTCATTGATATCTTATGGGTTCCGTGACAATATTCGATCCAAAAGTTATGGCCATTTGAAGTGATAGTCCTCGGAAGAAGGACTAGGACAAAGGTATCGATACCTTTTGAGAAAGGTATCAATACGTTGGGGGTGAGCCCAAAGGTATCGATACTTTTGGAGAAAGGTATCGACACCTTTCAGAGTAGAGGGCTAAACGTATCGATACGTTAAAGGCATAATGAACAGAAATAGACCAAACGTATCGATACGTTGTAAGCATTATGGATTGTAACAGTGCCAAACGTATCGATACCTTGGCAAAGGTATCGATACGTTTGTGACGGAGATGGAGTCGATTTACGATGAAATATATTGATACGTTGTGGATGGTATCGACACCTTGCAGACTTAGTGAACATTAAATAGCCAAATGTATCAATACATTGGAGGCGTGAAGCCAAAGGTATCGATATGTTTATGAAAGGTATCGACACCTTTGAACGATTACACAGCCTATTTTCATCAAAGAGGGGATCGTCTTCCCCATTTCAGTTTTTCACTTTCTCTCTCCCTATTTTTAATAAAAACCTTTCTCTCTATCTCTTGAAAACTAATCTCAGTTATTTTTTCACCAAACTTTGTCATTTCAGTTCTTATGAACTGAGAATCAACACCAGAATTCAGAAATCTCTTTTGATCGGAGTTCTATCCATCGGATTGTGAGAATTCGCGAAGGAAGGGTTGGGATGAACAGTAGTCAAAAGAGAGAATCGAACAAAGAAAGACTCAGAATACTTCTACCAGCTTGGGTAAGTTCATCCCTAAGCTCGTTTTTCTATTTTTAGCCTTTATTATACATAAATCGAGAAAAAGGGGATTTAAGTTACTATTTATAAAACTCTAAAAATTGAAAGTTTTCTTGTTTATCATCGGTATCAATAAATTAGAGGGCTTTGATAGTTATTGGTGTTTAAATAACTGAGAATGACATGAAAGAGAAGTGAGAGCAGTATATTAGAGAGAGAAAGAGGATAAAGGGTAGAGAGAGAGAGAAGAGTGCAAGAGTAGCATGAGCATGCATTGCATCATGCATGTACATTATGACAGATTATTGAATATGTGTTTGTATGTGTATCCAGACGCGGTAGCTAAGACAGGAGGATCTCTGTCGCGAAGAGGATACCGAGAGGGTGGTTTCTCACCCCAGAACTGTAAGTGGACACGTTCCTTTTTCTTCGTCTCATTTTATGTTATTTTTGAATAACTATAATGTTAGAGATGATAGCATATGAATGTGTATATGTATAACTGAAATGAGGAGGCGTTGGATATATTGTGTGGTGACCGGGATGACTCCTTGTTTGTGATAGAGATAGGTTTGTTGTGAAACCTGAATTGCTATGAATGTAAGGCTGGAGGTCTAATGTGTATTTATTAAAATTGTAATTTTGAGGTCGGAGGTCAATTTAATATACGTGTGTAAATATGACATAGTTGAGTGTAATGGCTGGGGTGTCATACTTGTTTTATATTTTAACATTGTGAGCCACCAGTTACTCGATTTGTCCTGATGGACTATTAAGATTGATTTATGATTTTGAGTGTCATGTTATTGACTCATGTGGGTAAGGATTGTCCATACAGCTCATATGGAGTGGGTGAAATCTAATAGACCCAAGAGTATGGATTGACCATATAATCCTAAGTAGGATGGATGGAATCCACATGTCCAGGCTAAAGCATACTAGCCTTATACTGATATAATAGTATCCCAACTAGGGTTGCGAATCAATTATATAGCTCTGAGGGAGTGGATGAGATCCTATAGACTGAGGGATATTATACATAGACACACATCCCCAATCAGGGTTACGGATTAGCCATATAGCTCTGAGGGAGTGGATGAGATCCTATAGACCGAGGGAATATACATATTTGATATCATATGGGTTTTCTAAACATGTATATGATGCCATATTTCACTATACTTGATTATATGATTACGAAGATTTTTCGTAATTAACGTATGAGCTTCTGTTTTCTGTTTTTGTGTTTTTGTCTACTCACTAAGTATTCTCCAAATACTCACCCCTCACTTTGCATTTCAGGTTAGTATAGTTGGGAGCGATATAGCATAGTTAAAGCGAAACTTTGGTACAGTTTTTCAGATACTCAACTCAGGTTTCTATATTATGGTCCACTGTACATAAAAACATTTGTAATGAAGTGATTTGATGTATTTGGCTTGGTCAATAATATTTTATAATGTATTTTAAGAA
>JAVXUL010029666.1:0-11478 GCA_035590515.1 Trichilia minutiflora
ATTTTATTTTATTTTAAGTTCAAAATTTTAATTTATCCAATTCACCCCCCTCTTGGATTGCGCCAACTGGGACTTCAAAAAGGCTTCCAAAATCGGCTTGGTCTGCTCTCATGGTGTCTGGTTAGTTTTCATCATGATGTGAGACTATTAGTATTTCCTTAGTCGCATGCTCAGCCACGAAGTTTATCAATGCTTGTCTTTTGATATTTTTGTGTGGCTGAAACTTGATGTCTAACTTACTAAGCTTTACCAACCATCTGACTAGCCTTTCTGACAGGTCAGGTCGATGAAGAATCTGTTTGAGTGGTTGGTTAGTAAGCACTGTTATTTTATAGGCCTGAAAGTAGGGGCGTAATTTTCTGGCTGCTACAATGAGTGCCAGTGCTAGCTTCTTGGGTATCGCATACCGGGTCTCAGCCTCCAATAACACCTTACTGGTGTAATAAATAGGCCTCTGTATTTTCTGATGATCTTCTCTTACTAGCATCGAACTGATAACATGCTCGCTGACCGCGAGGTAGAGGTATAAAGTCTCATCTGGCAAATGGCTGATCAGATATGGGACTGAAGCCAAGTAAACCTTGAGTTATTGAAATGAGTCTTTACACTCTTCATCCTATTTCATACCTTTGCTTTTCTTCATGACCCTGAAAAAAAAAAAAAACTTGTCAATGAATTTAGAGATAAAGCTATTGAGGGCTGCTAACCTCCCAGTCAAACTTTGTAACTCCTTCAAAGTTCTGGGGGCTCTCAAGTCTATTATAGCTCGAAACCTTCATCGGATTAACCTCTATCCCTCGTTCGCTAATCATGAAGCCCAAAAACTTCTCAGACTTGATACCGAATACACACTTCTCGGGGTTGAGCCTCATGTTATATTCTCTGAGAAGGGAGAATGCTTGCTCTAAGTGGAGAGCATAATCCTTGGCCTTGACGAATTTCACAATCATGTCATCTACGTAAACCTCCATGGAGCTTCCAATCAGTGACTTGAACACTTTATTTACAAGCCTCTAAAAGGTGTCCCCGGCGTTCTTTAGCTCGAAGGACATAACCTTGTAACAATACAACCCTTGATCTGTAATGAAGACTGTCTTATTTTGGTCAAGAAGATGCATGGATATCTGATTGTATCCCGAGAAGGCATCCATGAAGCTTAATAACTCGTGTCTGACAGTGGAGTCTACCAACTGGTCGATCCGAGGCGAAAGGAAGCTTTCTTTAAGGTAGGCTTTATTGAGGTCGGTGAAGTCGAGGTACATTCGCCAACTCCCATTGGCCTTCTTGACCATCACTACATTCGTCAGCCAGCTGAGGTATTTGGTTTCTCTGATGAACTAAGCCTTAAGCAGTTTATCTACTTCCACCTAGATGGCCTTCTGACTTTTGGTATTAAAGATTCTTCTCTTCTATCGAACTGACTTGCAGGTTGGATTAATGGCTAATCGGTGAGTCATGACACTTGCATGTATCCCTGGCATGTCCTCATGACTCCAAGCAAATGTATCTTTGTTTCGCTCTAAGGTTGCAACTATGGCCTGCTTCAAGTCAGGGATTAGTTGACTACCCACTCGGATTATTTTGTTCGGATGCCACCCATTAATCGTCATATTTTTTAAGATTTCTACTGGTTCTAAAATTAGACCTCGGGGTATGCCGTCTTTTGTAGTATCATCAAGGGAGGAAGATGCTGCCTGTATGTTAGTCATCTTAGTATCTGTAGGGGTTGGTCTCCCTTGCTCCCCGATGGTCGTTTTCAAAGGCTCTCCCTGGATGCAGTATGTTTTTTAAGAAGAGGTAATGAAGTAGGATCTCGCTTTCCTTTGATTCCCTCTAACAATTTTGATTCTATCTTCACTTCAGAATTTCAACTTCAGGTAGTGCACGCTTTCTACTGCTTTTATATTTCGGAGGAAAGGTCTTCCCAGGATAACAGAGTAGGGGATCTTTAGATCTACTACCTGGAAACGCATCATGATAGTCTGTTGATAAGGCTTGTCATCCATAGTCACAGGTAACTGCACTGATCCTAGAGGAACAATGCAAGAATCTCCGAATCCGTATAGAGCCAAGTCAATCTGGAACAACTCCAGATCCTCTATGCCTAGGAAGTCTAGAGTATCTTTGAAGATGATGTCCGCTAAACTTCCCGTGTTGATCAAAATACAGCTGACTTGCTTGGATGTTATCCCCTACTAATGTGTTGTCATACGAGTAGTGAACTCCAACTTCATCTTCATCAGTAAACATAATAGGGATGGTAGCAATCCTTAACTTTTTATCAACACACACATTCATCACATGTATATCAACGAATGATTGGGTAGAGAGTAGCGCGTATAATTCTTGTGCGCATTATTCGATAGTCCTGTCAGGGTAGGTCCTCCTGAGATAATCAGGATACCTTGGTCAGGTCTTGAGGACCTATCATCCTCGAGGTGCCATCTCAAACCCGGAGTATTTGGTTGGTAATCCGTAATATAATGGGTGAGGTATTATTCTTAATAAGTACCTCGATCTAGGCTCGTAGGTCATCACATTGATCTATAGTGTGACCCTTCTCCCTTTGATACTCATAAAACTTTCTCCTATTCTTCTTAGGTACCTTGACCTTCACATTTTGGGGTTAGGGTACCAGCAACCCTCTATATTGAGCATTCTCGTACACTTCAGATAAGGGGGCTCTAAGAGATGTGAAATTAAGAGTGATTACCTGAGCCACCCTTCCCAGGTGATCTCTCGCCTGTTGGAATCTAGGGGGCTTCTCATCCCTTCTTGTTTCACGGAGAGGCTTTCCCTGACTCCCGTCTCTTTTATCACACCTGGGATTCTCATAACGATCCCCTTTTTCCTTTCGTTGAGCATTTCGATGTTTTTCCCTCTTGGTCAGCGTGGCCCGACCTTCCTCCTTCAACCTTAGGAGCATCTTTTCTTCTATCTCAATTTCATCAAGCATCTCGCTTTAGGCTACCTCATAGGAGTCCACTATCCACCAGTGAATGGCATACCAGACCCTTTCCATCTTTAAGCCCCTCTTCAAGCCTTTCAACACCAGAGGGTGGTGGTATGCGTCCAACTCCATAACTTTCCTATGATACCTCCTTACAAAACTTTTCAGGGTCTCTTCGACCTCCTGACGCACTGATAGTAGAGTGCTCAGGTTGTGACTCATTGTTATAGCTCCCCAAAATTCATTTTTGAAGACCACTACTAACTAAGTGAAACTACTTATACAGGGTGGTGGTAAATTTTTATACTAGCGTCAGACAGGTCCTTCCAATGTTAATGGTCCCACTCGTTGCATCATAATCTCTATTGCTGTCACCTTTTCTCCTATCACGTCCTTCATAGATTTTAAAGGGAGTGTTGAGGCCTGAGAAGGCAGGAGATTCCTCCACTACTCTTTCAATCACCTTAGCCTTTCCCTTCTATAGAGTAGTCATTCTGGTGCCAAGCACCTGACCTTCAGCCTCAATTAATCCTCATATAGTATCACTGTTCCCTGAGACTCGACTCTCCTATCTTTCTGGTGGGTGTGATACTCTCATCTCTCTCAAATGGATAGACTCTCCTAACATCCATTGTCTAATCTTTATAAGCTCCTTCTCTAGTCTGTACGTCCTATTTACCATTAGTCGAGTCAGGTGGTTATCATCTAGTCCACCTGTAATGGGAGGGACAACACATTCTTCACATGTAAACAAAGCCTTTCCACCATTGCGTGCAGTATTTTTACTGGAACTAGATTCCTCTGTTTCCTTTCTTCGCTCTGCCGTTTTTCCAAAACTCAAAATACCACAAAGTTTTCTGGGTTGCTCCCACTCTTTTCTTTCTCGCTGAACAATTATGTAAGTGGCTTTTCGTTAGTTTTTCACAAACAACACCAACTATTGAGGTGTGACTATGAATATAGCTATTGTATCACCATATCCTCGTTAGAGAAAGTTGATGGCTGGATCTTTGGATGCAAGGCTTCACCTCCAAGTCCCTGCGAAATAATAACACACTAGGAGTAACGTCGGGTGTGTGTTTTGATGAAGAAACTCTGATGACTAAGTCAGCAAAAATGTAAAAGGGAGAGCAAATAATTCTGGTGAAAGAAAGAAAAATAGAAAGTTTAGGTAAAATATAAGGAAGAAGAAAAAAGATCTAACCCCTTTTGCTGTTGATTTTACCTCCTTATATAGGGTCCTTGGGACGTGAGTGAAGTGACTTAGTATCGAAGAATAAGAATGATGGGACGCTTTGCCTTGAGACAGTGTGCTAGCCACTTTTTATTTAAGAAACCTGACGTCTATCAAGCCTGCTACTATTAAACTTTCTGAGATTCAGCAGGAGATGGGAAAGATATCTGAAATTCAATAGGGTGGTGCTTCTTACTGCAGAGTCCTTGATCATTAATCATTCTCATTTTTGGTAATCTCCAAGCGCTGATGACGGGGTTAGATTTTTTCAGGAGGTTGACAGGATTTCGAAAGGGGCAAAAGACAATAGTTCAAAAAGAGGCAGTCAGGAATCCTGAGAAGCAGGTAGTCAAGAATCTCAAGAGGTGTTAGTCAGGAATCCTGAGAGGGAGTTAGGGATTCTGGGTGATGAACAGTCAGGGTTCCTGAGAGACAGGTGGTTGGAGACACTATTACGGGGGGTCAGGGGTAACATACGTCTACTTGGGAGACCTCCACGTGTCATCTGAATTTTTACCCAAACATATATTAAATTCAAGATCCCAAAGTTTATAGTCAAATAAAGAATCAGAAGTTTCAAATGATGGAGAGGATGACATCACACTCAAAAAAGGGATTTGAAAGCGATAAATTGGATTTTAGATGCCACAAGATCAAATTCTTGAAAAGTTCTATTAAAAGTTTTAAAAGAAACCAAAAGAGAAGCTTTCAATGCTCATACAATGTCTAAAATGATCTAAGATGTTCAGAAAGCCAAAAAATATGCCTATTTATAGTTATAAGATTTTGAAAATAAAAAAGGCAAAAAATAAAGAAAATACAAAATTCTAACATAGTTTAACTCCGTCATAGAAGGTAGCTTTTAAGAAAAAGTTTGTCGAGATCCATATAAACTCCAATGGATCTCTCTGATGTGTGACACATTAGAATCTGTCCTACTAATCAATGTGAGACACATCATGATTAAACCCCATAGACTATGTTACTAATTGATGTGAAACACATCATGACCAACTCCCTTAAACTGTGTAGAGAACCCAATAAATTGCTACTTATGTGTTAACCCCTTTAAATTGCATACGAGATAAAGAACTCGTGTATAGGCCTACCAACTAAATGAGGTAAGGCTCTAATACCATTAGCTTATAAAAAAAAAGGTTTGACTATATCTGTGAGTTCCGTGCCTAGATCCCAAGGGCATATCAATAATTTTATATTTTTATTATACATGTAATTATGCTTGTATCGTACATAGTTAACACGTCATTATAACTGTATAATTGTTTTGAGGATTTAAGGTGGTTAAGATAGAGTTTTAGGGTCATAAATGTAAGGACCTCAACCTAATTCAATGTTAGTTTTATTTTGAGTGGGACTCTAATGATATTTTTTAAATTTAAGGAAGACTTAAATGAAATTTTTTATTTTTAACGGGTTCAATCAATAGAATAGGGTGATTCGTTCGATCGATATTTTGGAGACTCTCTGAAAAATTTGTGGCGATAGATTCGTTCGAACGAATGAAATATTCATTTGTTCGAAAGGGTCTTCGTTCGATCGAATAAGTCATTCGATCAGATTCGATCAGTCGAAATGCTTGATTCATTCAAACAAAATGGGATTCGTTCGACCAATAAAATGAAAGTCTTCTGACTTTTTAGAGTGTCGAAGGATTCGTTCAAATAACCCTTGGTTTATTCAATCGAAGTAGGCTGTTCGTTCGAACGATCATGAAATGATGATTTTATCCTCATTCTAGAAGCTTCTCTTTTATATTTCTTAAGGATAAAATGATAATTTCACCCTCTTATTATAAATATGGGAGTTGAGGCCTCATTCTTCACATTTCTTACTCTTTTCTCTCCTTCCTCTCCTTCTCTCCCTCTCGCTCTCATGTTCTCCCTGCTCTCTCTATCTTTTACTTGGATTTTGCTACATTTTCGATTTCTCATGACCATTCACCCATATTCCCCATTTTTAACTTGCTTGAACCATCATTTTGACGTTAGAAACGCGAAAAATGAAAATGGAGAGCTAGGGTTTTGGGAGACGATTTAGGGCTTTTCGTGTTCTACACAAAATCGAAGCAAACTAATGGTTCTACGAGTTTAGTAGCATCATTTCTAACCTATCTGCTTTTTCATTTTGCTTTTTATTAATTTTTGGGCATATAGATTTTACTGTTTATCCAAAGACATTTTGATTATATTTATCGCGTACATTTAAGTTTTATACATTAAATAGGTTGTAATGAGATTAGGTAAGTCATTAGAAAGCTAAAAATAAGATTTTAAAAAATTTGGATAGATGTAAACAGTAATCGATTTACTCTTCTGATAAAGGTGTGAGGTCCACTTCTCAAAATCACAAAACTAAGTCAAAATACGCTAGTTGGGCTATAATGTGGGTTTGTGATAATAATATATGGATAATTAGACGAATAACGAGGATTTTAGCCATTTACACATAAAAATTAATTTTAGAAAACCTGGGTCAACATGCATCTTACGCATACGAGTTTTATTCAAGGTTTAAAAATGTATATTGATATATTCTGATACATGTGTTTAGATGATGGTATGCGAATGAGGAATCCACGTGACGTACCGAGGAACGAGAAAAATTAGGGAGTGTATACCCTTCCTAAGCTATGAATGGACTATTTTTGTTTTGTTATTTTATTTAAAACTCGTTTTGGTTTTGATTATAATGACGTGCAAGTATTTTATAAGTGGTTATGCATATTACCTCCATTTATGTGAAAATGTGTATATACGTATATGTTTTCATGTGATTTTGAAATGAGATACGATTTATATGATGGATTAGATTTGCTTGATATATATATATTTTATATGAATGATGACCATGGGCCAAATTATGATATGTTTATACCTTGATGATGACTATGTGAATTTTGATATGTATATTTGTGATGTCGGCCATAAGGGCCGGGATACTATTGGTCGTGATGGTCATGAAGACCTATATGTTCACAGTAGCTACTGGTGGTAGTCTAGAATTGACCTGAGGAGAGAGATCATCTAGGTGAGTAGAGACTTCACAGGTGGGGGAGATGTATGGTGTATATCATTATTATCATAAATAGTGATTTGACCACCTGTGAGTCTCGTCGAATTAGCACGAATATCACCACGTGGCTAATTCAAGACGAACGTCAGTGATGAGATTGTTTTTACATAACTAAATCATGTATATTTTATTCTCTACATTAAAAAAATGAATTTTATAAATAGCATATTTTATCTGTATATAAAATCCACTTATGGTCTTTGGATGCCCAGGGCCAGGGTAATCGTCAGGAAAGGTAGTTAGCCCAATAATTTTTTATATATATATTCTTTGGATGTTTTCAAACTAAAAGAGATATTTTTCAACAAGATGTTTTACAAAGTACTTGACTTATGTTTTCTATTTTAGATGGAATATTATTTGTTTATTTATTCGTTTATATTCTTAGTTCACTCACGGAGTATACTTCCGTATACTCACCCCCCTCACTCTCCAGTTTTAAGGTATTCAAGAGGATCTGTGTATTGGTTTGGTGGTGGTTGCTCCAAGTGCTAAGAGTATCAGGTAAATGATTGATCGACTCATATTGATTGGTTCATAGTCCACTGGAATTGTTTCATTTCAGTTAACTTTTATCGTTAGGATAATTTAACTTTTCAAGTGTTACAAACAAATTTATAAACCTGTTTGTATCGATTTTTGTTTATATTTAATGGATTACTTATCTTAAATGTTTTAGTGAATGATAGATTAAACGATTTGTATATTTTGAAGTGTTTGTGGATCGAATAAAACATTTTGGAGTTTGGGTGGTTTTATTTGGAAGTGTTTTGTTTACTGATTTTGAAATAGGTTCTGTGAAGGCCTTACAGGCTCTCAGGGCGTATTCTAGGTGATTGAATACCTCTTGGAAGTCTGTGACGATTGTCACGTGTGGGATCGATGGGTTAGGGTGTGACATAATTATACCTTTACTTTGATCAACCATATTATATCCTGAGGCATACCATTATCCATAAATACCCTTAATCTTGTCATCCTGATTTTGTAAATTTTTGTCAAACTATTTATAGGAAGAGAAGAAAAACGTTTTTGAAGTTTTGAAATAATTTCATTCATTTTTTTGAAAAAGAAGAAGAAAGCAAAGAAATTTTTATTTATAGCTTAGCTATTTTAGGAGAACTAAAAACTGATTTGAAATATCATGGAGTACTATTATCCATCACTTAACCAGGAAAAAACAACAAAAACAAAACAAAAATAAAGTCTACAAACTATCCTGCAAAAATAACATAAAAATTGTTAGAAAAAAATTGAAAACTAACCTTTAGAATAATTTTTCTCATAAAAAGGATCAAAAAAAAGAATAATTTATTCTTGAGAGTCTTTATTTTCTAAAAATATTTTGAGTCTTTATCCGTTTACTTTAAACACATTATCATTTCTAAGATTCTCAATATCAACCGTTCTAAAAAGATACACGTGTTTTATAATGAATGGATCGCTCCATCTAGATTTCAACTTTCCTAAAAATAAATAAAGTCTAGAATCATAAAGCAAAACTTTTTTACCAATCTCAATTATTTTCCTTGAAATCATTTTATCATGCCAAGTTTTAGTTTTAGCCTTTTGAATTTTTGCATTCTCATATACATCATTTCTCAATTCTTTTAACTCATTTAACTGTAATTTACGTAATTTACAAGCACCATCAAGGTTTGTGTTAAAAGATTTGATAGTTTAGTAGGCTTTATGCTCAATTTTCGCTAGTAAATGATAAGGTTTTTCATAAATTAACTTATAAAGGGACATACCCAATAAAGTTTTAAAAGCAGTTCGATAGGCCCAAAGTGTATCTGTAAGTCTTAAATATCAATCTTTATGATTTGGATTAACTATTTTTTCTAAAATTTATTTTATCTCCCTATTTGCTAATTCAACTTGTCCATTTATTTATGGGTGGTAAGATGTAGACACTTTATATGTAATTCTATATTTTCTCATTAAATTTGCAAAAGGTTTATTACAAAAATATGTTTCTCCATCACTTATAATGGCTCTAGAAATTTCAAATTGACTCAAAATATTTTTTTTTTAAAATTTGATCACTGATTTATAATCATTATTTCGACATAAAATTGCCTCGATCTATTTTGAGACATAATCTACTGCAACTAATATGTACACAAAACCAAAATAAGGTGAAAAAGGGCCCATAAAATTTATACCCCAATAATCAAAATTTTCAATAACAAGAATGAGGTTTAAAGGCTTCATGTTTCTCTTTGAAGTTGATCCCAATTTCTGACAATTTTTACATGTTTTACAAAATACATATGTATCCTTGAAAAGAGTTAGCCAATAAAAATCACATTGTAAAATTTTTGCAGTTGTTTTTTTTAAAGAAAAATATCATTCACATATCTCATTATAACAAAAAATAATTACACTGCTTACCTCATCTTCTGGTATGCATATTTAATCTGAGCAATACTTGAACAAATATGGATCATCCTAATAAAAATTTCTCACCTCATATAAAAACTTCTTTTTTATCTTGATTACTCTATTCAAATGGCATTTTTCCTGTCACAAGAAAATTAACAATATTAGAAAACCGTGATATTATAGTGACAGAAAATAAAACTTCATTAGAAAAAGAATCATTAATTGAAAAAGGTTTCAAATAATAAATCTGCTGTCAAGTTTTCAGCTCTTTTTTATCCTTAATTGTGATGTTGAATTCTTAAAACAATAAAATCCATCATATGAGTCTTGGTTTTGCATCATATTTACTCATTAAATATTTCACAACAGCATGATTAGTGAAAACAATAGTAAGAACCCCAATCAAATAAGACTAAAATTTGTCTAATACAAATATTACAGTAAGTAACTCTTTTTTAGTTTTAATATAATTCATTTGAGCAGCATTTAAAGTTCTACTTGTGTAATAAACTACATAAGGCTTACCTTTCTTCCTTTATCCTATAATAGCTCCAACAGCATAATTACTTGTATCACATATTATCTCAAAAGATAAAGACCAATTAGGGGATTGTATGATAGGAGCAGATGTCAAAAGTTTAATTAATTTATCAAAAGTATTTTAACATTCTTGTGTCCATTCAAATATACTATTTTTTATTAAAAGATTATAAAATAGTTTGGATATAGCATTGAAATTCTTTATGAACCTCCTATAAAATCCAGTATATCCTAAAAATGAACGAACTTTTCTAATTGTTTTTAATGGGACAAATGAGCAATTAATTCCACTTTGGTTTTATCAATTTCAATTCTTTTAGAAGATATCATATGACCCAAGACAATTCCCGAAGTAACCATATAATGATATTTTTTTCAATTTAACATAAGTCTTTTTCTTCACATCATTTTAAGACTTTATCTAAATTTTTAAGACAATTTTCAAAAAAAATTTAAATACAGTTAAATAATCCATGAAAACTTCTAAACAATGCTCGACCATTTCACTAAAAATACTTAGCAAGCATCTTTGAAAAGAGCATGTGAATGTAGTCTTTTCTTGGTCCTCAAGTATAATAAAAATTTGATAGTAACCTAAATGACCATTAAGAAAGCAATAATGAGAATGATTTGCTACTCTTTTTAAAATTTAGTCAAGAAATGGTAAGAAAAAATGATCTTTTTTAGTAACTACATTCAATTTTCGATAATCAATGCACATTCTCCAACTAGATGACGCACGTATTGATAATAACTCACCTTTTTTATTTTTAACTACTATAATTCCTGATTTGTTTGGTATTACCTAAGTAGGACTCACCCACTTACTATCAGAAATAGGATAGATGATGCCTGAATCAAGTAATTTAAGCACTTCAGCTCTAACTACCTCTTTTATGTGTGGATTTAATCTTTTTTATGGTTGTTAAGATGTTCTAGCATTATCCTCTAAATGTATTTGATGTGTTGACCACGACAAAATAAACACACTGAAATAATTGTGGTAACCGCAAGTGCACGGTGTCAAGTTTTATAGTAAATGAAAAGTAGAGTGTCAAACCTACAAGGATTGGAAGATATTTTAGGGCTGATTACTGTAATTAAAATGGTTAAATTTTATCTAGGCACAATTTTACTTTGACGAATTAAAACTAAAAACAACCTAATTACTAACCTAACAACTATGCTATGAATTAAATCAAATGTGAGAGAACCTTTTATGAAAACAAGCTTAAGGGCATTAAATCCACTAAAGATCCCTATGTTCAATACT
>JAVXUL010029687.1:0-11478 GCA_035590515.1 Trichilia minutiflora
AACTGTGCTTGTGTCTTCAATCTTCATCTTCAAGCTCTTTGAGTCCTTTTTCTTGACTTGATCAAACTCAATATTTTATTATCATCAAAACATAGATTAGTATTAGTATGACCCTACGGTCAACATATTTGATGACATAGTTTTCTAATATATTCTTTGAGCTTCTATTTTAGTTAGAATTGACGGGGTTTCTATTTCTATATCATATAAAACTTGAGTTATGTTTTTACAAAAATAAATGAAGGTAAAAAACTATATATATATATATATTTTTTATTGTGAAACAACTTCTTCTGAACATAAATTTATTGGAACTAATTCTTATTTTGCATCCAATATATCTACTTCTAAAAGGCCTTGAGCATCGCCCTCAATCTCCTGTTTAACTCTTCCTGTTCCTTCAATCTTGGGCTTATACATGGTCATCAGGCTCAAAAACACACAAGCATAACACTACCACTCGACAAAAGATGAATATGTTAGCTGACCAAAATTCTTCTTATCAGCGACCAAGAATGAATATCCAAGAAACTTTATTGTAAGAACCATTTTCCATTTAATTAGAACAAACCAAGATAAATATTCTTCAGGATTTTGATGGGACATTTACAAGCTTTGCACGCCGCGCTTTCTGATCCACCTCCACTTTGAGGCCAAGTCCAGTAAGTTCAGGTACATCAATAGAACCTTGAAACTCCAAATCAAATATGACTTGTTGATTTTCAGCATTCCCTTCCAGTAAGTTCCTGACACACCAAATGCCCCACTCTCTTAAAAATGGGTTATCCTCATCGGTAACACACTGTTGCAGCAGGAGCAGAATTCCGTTTCTCTCTCTAATTTCATCTTGTATATGCTTCCTTCGGTATGCACAATTGCCAATTACTGCAACAACGTCTTTACGAAACCCTATATATGGACAAGTCTTGGATGAATATACACTAGCCCATTCTTGGTTCTCATTCAGTCTCATGGCTTTCCGGATCATTGCTGGAGGCCCAAGATCATGAAGCAAAGATAAACACAATTCAATGAGTCCAGAAGATTGCAGGGCATCAACAATATCAGAATGATCCCCATTAGAACCGGCCGGAACCTCCTGTGCACAGATATCCTTCAAAATGGTGAGAGAATATCCAAGGATATTGATTGCAACTGATGCTGTTGGCAAACTAGACTTATCCCTTGAGAAAAAATCAACAATTTCCACGGATCTCTTAAATATTTCTAGAACAAATAATGCAAATTTGTGAGGAACAATGATCTCTTCAATTCGCTCATTCACTATCTCTGCTATAATTCTTAAAAGAAAAGCTTGCTCAGATGAAAAGGTATGATCTCTTGAGTTCAAATCTTCACAGTTCCCAGTTGTCCTGATCAGGCACTTGGAGAACAGTAGAGGGAAGTGTATTTCCTCCACACATGTTCTTGAAACAAGTAACTTGAACCAATCTTTTTTGAAGCCAACTAGAAAGACAAGAAGAAAATAAAATAAGGGAATTCACTACTGCTTACTGTTAGTTACACCACAAACAATATTAAGCGATATTGAAGGGAAAGAAAGAAATGAACCCATTACAGCTAATGCAAATTGAAATTTTACCTAAAGAAGTAGTGCGTACAATTTCTACCATAAGAGGCAATCCTTTATCTCCGCACAAAACCTCATACAATCCAGGGCTTCCATTGCAACACATATAAATAACCATACACATAGGATCACAAGTCTCCTGACTTAGTATTCCTGCAAGTGTTACAAAGTCATCTGGAAAGAATTGACACCAAATAGCTCGCTGATGTTTTTCTCCAGCCAATGTAACATTAGCCAAAACCTGCAATGCTGTGCGAATGATCCCACAGTCTGGATCAGAATCAAGTTCAACCGACCTCAAAAGTCTCAAAACAATCCCAACTCCGTTATGCTCAATAAATGAGTTCTGATTTGTAATTTCTCCAGCAGAGAGGTTTCTAAGGAGTTTCAAAGATAGTAAAAGATATTGACAATGCGAAGAGTAAGGGATAGATTGAGTCAGTTGAAGTACTTTAGGAAGAATATTCTTTGAAGCAAGGTCAAAGCGGCCAACAGCAGTTCTAGAAGATTCTATAAGAATTTCTAGGGCTTCTTTCAGAGAAGATGAATTCGAAGTGGTAAGCAATGGCTGGAGGTGATCTTCTGGCAAAGGTCCATCCAACAATGATGCAGTATCCATAATCTAACCAATCAATGAAGATGCAATTGAAGGTAACGGCTCAACTCAATATTCAATCACCACAGTAACAATAATCCTGAACAAACAGATAGGTAATAATCAGATAAAATTATCATAATAAGGTTTTAAGATATACAGGTACAACAATTACACGTATACAGATAATGGATTGTGACAAGTTCTAATAAATGTGATAGCTTAATGATTAATCCCTTAACAAGTAAAAGCTGTTGAAGAAAATGAAATTGATGGCATTCGCAGCAGATTAAGACCAAAAGCTGTAGCTTAAGATGATATTACAGAGCCCTGCTTAGTTATCAACTCTATTAATTTCAGAATTTTTGGCTGCAAACAGTATATTGGGGAAAATTAGACTAGAACTAAATTTCAAACATCGAGCCTCTTAGCAGTTAGAAGTTGGAACCAACATGAATAGTTTTACTATTCTGAATCCCCATTCCAATTTTAAATTCAAAAGGTAGAACTACTAATTGCAAAGAAATATTCCAGCAACAAAAGGATTTTTAACACCAATATATTCGCCTGTATATTATGCATTATCCATTAATATTGACTTTTTTTACATACAAACAGCTGGTAAATTAAAGTTGTAAATACAATGTCTCACAAGAAAACCATGCATATATGCATAGATAAACAAGTCATATTTTTCCCTATCCAACTTCTTAGCATAACAGAAGTAAGCTTTTCCTACCAAACAACAATACCAATAAATCACACATGTAATGTAAATTTGACAAAGATTTAGGCTTTGCTTTGGAATTGAAGAGTCATAATTTTGAAGTGACAGTTGCTGTATGAAAGTATTAGTTAAAAAGTAAGTGATACGCAACACATCCACAACTTTACTTCTTTTAATCAAACCCAACAAAACCATAGTAAATGTTTGGTATTGAGCTGCTGTGGGCACACATTGCTTTTGCCCACAGGCGTTGTAAGATGGAACCTAAAACATTACTTTTGGTATTGCTGAGTGGAAGGCCAGCTATACCAAATATAAGCTTAGACTCCTAGCAACGTATTCAGGTTTGAGTCAAACATTTAAAAGTATGTAACAACTATCTAAAAGCAGACCGAACTCAGGCTTCAGCTCTACCCAAAAAAATCTGATTTATTTTCATTAAAAATTGGAGCAAAATTCTCCTTTCTATACCCTTTTTGAGTGAAGAAAAATGGTAGTATAATTATAAAACAAATATAAATTAATAACGAAATGCAAAACAACGATCAATACATACTTTAAATTGTATAAGATGGGAACGAAGCACCCACTACTCTAATATCAGATGAGTGCATTATGAAAAAATACAGGCCATTTACAAGTATTGTTAAATGAAAGAAAACCAGTAAATTAATGTTATTTAACTGCAACTAACCTTCGATTTCCATCCAAATTCATCTAGCGACGGCCTGGTTTTGCCGCGGAAGTGGGATAACGGAGTGGTGTATTGGTGACTGCGTGTGAATGACAGATTTAGTGCCGTGGGTGCGGTGGCCGCAGGTGAGGGTCAGGGGTTTCAAATTTTGAAGGCTAGTGACCTCGTGCTGCTGTTTTGGAAATAAGAGAAGACAATGAATTACAAAATGAAATAAATAAATAAAGGGTTGCAGGTTGTGATTTAAATTACAATAATACTCATATAGTTTTAATATTTTAAAAAGAGGTACCAACACTTTAGACCCTGAGATTTTTTGAAACAATATTTAAAGACAGTTTGGCCAATTTGAATATTTGAGTCCCTAGTGCTAAAATAATTGAATACAGACATTTTACCACTGTTTATAAAATAAAGGAAAAAACACGATGTTTTCCTCTTCCTTCATTTATCTTTCCAAACTATATTACAAAAAAAAAATCAAAGTCACAAACGACAACTCTGTTTCCTTCTGTAATTTTTTCAGAAACAAGAAAAAAAATGAAAAATCAAATCCTTTCTCACCTTTCCAATACATATAGAAACAATCAAAGCATTCCTCTTCTTCTCTAATTTAATTTTTCTATCTTAAATCTTTTACAATGTGGATTACTCAATTTAAATTCAGGAAAAAGTCAAAGTATCTACAGAAATTATCTATGCTAGCAAGCAAGTAGCTACTTACTAACCTCTCCTCTCTCTAATTGCCTCTCTCTCGACAGCTCTAGATGTCCATTTAAACAGGCCTAAATCTGATACGAAGCCACCCACCCATTTTCTTCACCAAAACCTCTCGGCATCAAGTCTAACATTTCTTGCAACTTCTTCCCCCACAAAGTCTATTCAAAATCTACCACAATCTCCAAAACGTATCTTTATTTGAACAACTCAGGCCTCTTACCGTAATCAGAAACTTATGAATTTCGAATAGCGACTAGGGTGGTGGTGGCTGCTTTAATAAAGATGGTGACTATCCGGGTTGCGTGAAGGTGTGTGGCTGCCGTCTGTGGGCGCGAAGCCGCTAAAAACCCGCGTGACAGCTACGGCAAGGAGACTAGGGGTGAGCCGAGCTCGATCAAAAGTAATAGAAATCAAGGTTTGATATGGGTTCGAAAACCCTTTTCTATCGTGTAATTATTATCAATTTCAAATTTGTTTTAATTAAAAAACGAAGAAGGGTTTTTTACTGAAAATAATTATTTTTTAAAATTAATTTAAAAAAAATAATTACAAAATATTAATTAATTAAATTAAAAATATATATTTTAAACGATTTTATTTTTATTTTATTTAAAAATATATTTTCAAACACAATATATTTATGAATTTATTCAAATCGGATTAAGCTAATTCACAAATATTTTCTAACAATTACGATAGTGTGTCATGGTGGGCGTTATTATCAATTTCATCCTTGAGATTTCGTGTTTTATCAAATCAGGACACAATATGGCTGATTTTTTTTTTTTTTAAATTTCGTCACTGCCGTTGTACACTGTCCATTTCAATTATCCAATCACGTTTTTACCCTTTATAGTTTATAGTAAACACATATGAATTACTTCCATGAACTTCACAAATTAAATCAATAAAGTCCTCCCTATAAACCAAAAAATAAAATTCATTGAAAATCAATGTTGAAGGAAGACAAAAGAAAAAGGGGGCAGCAAATTGTGAATTTTGTGTTCATATCCAAAATTAACGAAGCACACCTAAAACACTTTTGCAAATAACCTCCCGAGTGATGAGTGTCATTCTGATCAGACAAAACCTTAGCAGAAGAGGAAGGAAGATAGTTTTCCAATTTCATCCAGTACCAATGTTTAAGATTGAAATTTGAATCATTATCACACTGAAACAAATTAGAATGAAACTGTGTGATCCAGTTTTTATGTTATCTGTTGAAGCCATTGGAGCTCCATTATATATTTCAACAAATATTTAAAAAAATAAGAACAAAGTATCAGTATCAATTGAATAGCAATGCATTCGGTACAACTCAAGTAAATCACATTCGAAAAAGTTACCTCTAATTCGAAACAATTAAAAAGAAAAACAACCAATTCATGATCAATTGTTGATAATTTGTTTATTAATATTAACCAATTTTAAAAACAAAATAACAACAGAGTAAATGAAAGGCTACAATTCCAGTTCTTCACAATATAATTTAGTTTCTTGGCAATAAAACAGAACAATTATTGAAGTATTATCTCTGACAATTGGACACTACCTATACAAAATAGAACTACCGAATGAAAAACTCAAAAATCCAAATGCATAAACCATGAATTTGCACAGAAGAAAATACAAAGGAAACGAAAAAGGAAACATTTACCTGATAAATAAAACAAGGAAATTGAAAAAATACTTTTGTAGCCAAAGTTCTGTTTGGTTTGAGGGAAAATCTTTTTGAGAAAATTTCAAAAGAATCAATTAAAATGTCAAATAAAATTATTCAATGTTCATGTGGGTTATTACTAGCTGAGCAAAGGTGGTGTGTTTGAAGAGTAAGAAAAAGAGATGATAGTTACAAAAGTTAGAAGTAATTGTTTCATTTACTTCAATTGGCTAACAAGGTAACATGTATTGATAGTAGTACCTAAGGTAATTCTAGAATATTCTAACTAATATCTTAATTCTAGATTTATCTGGCTTGACTATTCTAGAATATTTTAACTAAATATCTTAGTTCTAGATTTATCTACCTTAACTATCTTAGTCTAATTAATATTAGAATGATATAGAACATCTAAGCAACTTGATTGTTCTAAAAACTTAGACAAAATTCTGAATTTTGCTAGAAGAGACTGATGCTTCAATACTCTTCCTTGATGCTTTTCTAGCAAACTCCAAGCTGATTTCTAAAATATTTAAATTTTATCTTTGGTAATGCTTTTGTCAATATGTCAGCCATTTGGTCTTAACTGCTGCAATGCTCCAACTTGACTTGCTTAGAGCTTTCTGCTTCTCTAACAAAATAAAATTTAATCATAATATGTTTGGTTCTCTTGTGCTGGACTGGATTCTTGGTGATGGCTATAGCAGACTTGCTGTCGTAATATAGTTTTGTAGGATGCTCTTTTACTTTTCTTATATTTGATAAAATTCTTTTTTACCATATAGCTTGGTTTACTGCTGCACAAGCTGTTATATATTCTGCCTCAGCAGTAGATTAAGCTATGGTTTCTTGTTTTTCGTGAAAGCTAAGAGAAAATCCCATTGCCAATTTAAATGCACAGCATGATGTATTTCTCATGTCATCAATAGAACAGCACAATCACTATCTGTAAAGCCAACTAATTCGACATTTTCTGTAGCATTGAATTTGATTCATAATCAACAGTTGCTTTGATATACCTGAGCACTCTTTTAGCGGCTGAAAAATGATTTTGAGTTGTATGATGCATAAATCTGGAAAGAAGACTTGTGGCGTACATGATGTCAAGTCTGGTAACTGTGAGATGCAGTAAACTTCCCACTAGACAACTGTATTACCCTGCATCCACCCCACGCGAGTTATCTTGCTTTGATAACTTTTCATTTGCAACCAACGGAGTTTCAATTGATTTGCTTACTTCATTTTGAGTATTTCTAGTAACTTCTTCTTTTTTTTTTTTTTTTTTTTGGATAAGGGGAAACTCACACACACTCAGCCATCATTGTGGCGTCCAGTCATACTCGGGACCAAGCACCTACCCGTACATGTCCGCAGATCATACGGCGCACGTTCTGAATCAGGTTCCCGGCGTAGGTACAGGGATCACGCACAGTGATACCAAGTGCAGGATAAAACCCGGCCTGACCTCCTTAACTCTTCAACAGAGAGAATTCTAGGGTGGGAATCGAACTTGGGACCTTGAGGTCCCAAGCCCAACCCCCACCACCAGTCCACCTCGTTAGGACTCCTGAAGCCTTGTTGTAGGAAGTAGGAATCAATCCTACTATGCTAGGCTCTTAGTGCTTGCTTAAGACCATAATGTGCTTTTTTTAGCTTCAATACTTTGCCCTTTGATCTTTTATTTCAAATCCTGATGGTTGCCTAATGCTGATTTAACATAAAGCTGAAATACAGGCCACTTATTTTGAACTGCAAGTGCTAGAATGAGCCTCACTGTATGTCTTAAAATTGGGGCAAATGTTTCATTGTAGTCTACTCCAAATTACTGAGAGGAGCATTTGTCACCAACCTTGCTTTATATTTTTGGATAAAGCCATCAGTATTTAATTTGGTTTTGAAAATCCATTTGACTCAAACTACTTTTTTTGCTGGCTTATCGTCTAGCTCCCATGTTCGATTTTTCTCTATTATTCTCATCTCTTCTTGCATTGCGTACCTCCATTCTTCTTGTTGAACTGCTTCTTCAAAGGAGACAGGCTCTATTCCTGCAGGATAACAAGATTGACACTGCTCATAGACTTTTTGCAGTGATTTGAATCCTTTTTTTTTTTTTGTGGAGTAATTAAAGAAGATAATGGTGACGGTGATTCACTTCTCTATGGAACTGGATTGATATAAGTAGCTGGTACATGTGTATGTGAGAAGTCAGTAGAGGGGGGTTGTGGAGTAATATGCTCTGACCCTTCATCAAAAATTTTTGCACTTCTTTGAACTAGTGCTGTACTGGAATTCTGATCTTGATAATTTTATGTAAATATTGTCAGGTGCACCTCTTGATTTTACTCCTTTTTTTTCTTCCCAATTTCATCTTGCTCCATCAAACGTTACATCTCTGCTAACTACAACTTTTTAGTCTCAAGGTTATAAATGTTGTAACCCTTTGACTGAGAGCTATAGACAATAAATATGCCTTTTTCAGCTTTTGACTCCAATTTGTGCCTCTTTTAATCAGGAACCTGGATGTAGCAAATGCAACCAAACACATTTAAATATCTTATGGATGTTTAGTGCCTGTCCATGCTTCAATAGGAGTCTTGTCTAGAAGAGTCTTGGTGGCGCACCTGTTCTGTAGATATATAACTGTGAAAACGGCTTCTGCCCGAAATTTGTTAGGCATTTTCTTGTCTTGAGCGTTGATATAGTTATCTTTATGACCGTCCTATTTTTTCTTTCACAGGCACTATTTTGTTGTGGAGAGTATGAGACTGTAAGCTGACGCAAAACTCCTGCTTCATGGCAAAATTTATTGAACTCTGGAGAAGTGTACTCTGTTCCATTGTCATTTCTTAGAGTTTTTAATTCATACCACTTTCTTTTTCCACTGCAGCTTTGAATTTCTGGAATATCTTGAAAACTTCTGACTTTTCTTTCATGAAAAACAGCCAAGTCATTCAAGAAGAATCATCAATAAAAAGAATGAAATACCTACCATTGTCTAGTGATGGAGTTTGCATTAGACCATATATATCTGTATGCACTAACTGCAATTTTGTGTTGCTCTCCATGCTGAATTTGTTGGAAAGGGTTGTCTGTACATCTTGCCCAACTGGCAGCCTTCACGTACTGTCTTCAATAACTGGTAAATCTCTTACTAGATCCTTTTGAGATAGCTGCTTCAGGGAACTGTTATTGCAATGCCCAAATCTTTCTGTAAACACCACAAGGAGGGTACATTCCTTTCTTTTCCCTTTGTCTTAAGGTTCCTACAGAATTAGACTTATTTTTCCAATTCTTCTGCTGATTTTTATTTTGTTTTGAAGAAGAATTGTTATTTCTGTGAGATGATTGCATAGTACCCTTAGTGAATGCTTTAGCCCTCCATACTTGTCTTTGTTCACAAGCATGAAGGGAGCCAATTACTTCTGCTAGAATAAGTTCATCAAGATCTCTTTCTGTGAGATGATTGCATAGTACCCTCAGTGATGATAGTAACAAAAGCTGGAAGTAATTGTTTCATTCCCTTCAATTGGCTTACAAGTTGACATGCATATATAGTGGTAGCTATGGTAATTCTAGAATATTCTAACTAATACAGATTTATCTAGCTTCATTATTCTAAAATATTTTAACTACATATCTTAAATCTACTTGAACTATCTGAGTCTAATTAATATTAGAATTATCTAGAACATCTAAGCAACTTGATTGTTGTAAAAGTTTTGAAAAAAATTCTAAATTTTGCTAGAAGAGACTCATGACTTTAAACCTACAACTGCAATAGACAACCACCTCTGCCATGACTACCACCGCAGCATCAAAATAAAAAATCAAACAATTAAATTCAAAACCCTAATTTTCTCTCTCCAAAAGCTGAAGATAGCAAAATTAATTTAGCATCAGTTACCCTTGTATAAAAAACAACAACAAAAGAAACAAAGTAAAGATTATCTAATTCTAATTAGAAACTGATCCTTTCTTACTATGAAATTTGTATTATGAAGTTCCTTAATGTTATATTTTATTATATTAAGATTTGTATTGCAAAACCTAAATTACAGTTTACATGTTAAGTTTAAGAATTCATGATTAATGATTATTAAAGTTGATTAAAATTAAAAGTTAAAATTATTAATGAAAGAATGTAGAGTACAGAAAATAAATACATAGATGATGATATTTACGACATGTGAATGGTTGTGAATTTTTGTAAATCTTAAAATTGTGTATATAAAATTATTGTACATGATCATACATGGGAAAAACAAAAACAAAAACAGAAAACTCTAATTGAAATTTATGGAAAATTATGACTAAAGACAAAAGGTTTTAGAAGTATTGTAATCTAATCATGTATAAAAACTTAGAAATTATAATTTGGATTTAAATTTTATATTTTTTTCAAATTAAATCAGAAAATTATTTATTTGCAATTAAGTACATAATAAAGTTTAAGAAATTAGCTTTACTCTAATACTTTAAGAAATTTACATTTGATCCAAAACTTAAAGATTAATTGTTGATATGTAGCATAAGATTTGCATTTGATTTTATATATCATAGATAGGTTCATTAGTCACCAAAGTGGCCAAAACTTAAAGTTTAATATATATCAACTTGTATAATGTTATTTTTTGATATTTATATTATTGATGATTTTTTAATCATCAAAGGGATTGGACCCTAAAATCTAATATATCAAACTATGTGATATCATTATTTAGTTTGATGTTTAAATTATACATAATTTGTTAGTAATCAAAATGGCCCAATTAGAAAGATTTTATGAATATCAAACTAAATAAGATTTAATTACCCATAATTATGTGATACCATTAAAGAAATGACGTAAAGATATATATTTTTTATTAAATATATTTAGTACATTCAAATATTACAAACATGTCTAAATTAGAATATATTTAATTGCTAGTTATGAGTGATAAATGTTTAAAGTATGACATCAATTATGTTTATTGACGTACATTGTTGGATCATCCAAAAGAGAACTTCAATGTATAATTATGAATGTTATCTTGAATCAGAACTTATGTTTACAGTAATAAGTGTAAACTGGTAAAGAAATCCTTTGCTTTGAGAGTGTTTTCACTGTCCTTAAGTAATAAGTGTTGTTGTTGGGATTAATGACAGAATTCTCTAGGATTATACAAAGCCTAAAATCAGAATTTTTAGTCAGCAAAAACTAGAATTTCTAAACAACAGAACACGTTTTTTTTTTTTATATATCTTTTTTTATGAGTACTCGAACATATATATATATACATATATGATAACAAATATATCTGTTGGATTTGGATACTTAAACTGCAATTAACCGTTTTGTTTTTTAAATTTAAAATTATAGTTACAACTGCTTTGAGTTTAATAAAAACAAAAAATTAATTATAAGCTTAAATCTCATACCCAAACCCAAGTGCTCATTGGTAAGTATATATATATATATATATATATATATATATATATATATAAAGCC
>JAVXUL010029698.1:0-11477 GCA_035590515.1 Trichilia minutiflora
TTTATGATTTCAGCCTTACAGGTTCTTAGTAAGCGTTCTGGACCTAAAGAATGCTTATTAGGAATCTGTGGCGTCTGTCACAGGTGGGTCCCACGGGTCAGGTTGTGACATGATTTGCCCTGATGGGTCGATGATTTTGAGTTATGATTTTGTGTGCCATACTAATGACTATATGGGTGAGGATTAGCCATGCAACTCATATTGAGTGAGTGGAATCCAATAGTCCCTGGAATGTGGATTGGTCATACAATCTAAGATGGATGGGTGGAATCCACATGTCCAGGCTAAAGTATGCTAGCCTTTTTATACTGTATCCCAACCAGGGTTACGGATCAACCATACAGCTCTGAGGGAAGTGGATGAGATCCTATAGATCGAGGGATATCATATATAGGTACACATCCCCAACCAGGTTTACGGATCGACCATACAGCTCAGACGAAATAGGTGGGATCTTATAGACCGAAGGGTTATACACATTTGATGTGATATTGATTTTCTAGTCATGCATATAATGCCACATTTCACTATGATTGGATTTATGATTACGAGGATTTATCATAATGAATCCACATGCCTCTTATTTTTGTTTTGATTATCTATCTACTCACTGAGTATTTTTAAATACTCACCCCTCACTTTCTCATTTCAGGATAGTGTAGTCGAACGTGGCATAGCATAGCTGAAGTGTGATTCAGCAAATTTTCAAGTATTTGACTCAGGCTTTTACATTATGGGCCACTGCATAGAAAATAATTTGTAATAAAGATATTTTGTGTATATGGCTTGGCCAAAAGTATTATGTATTGTATTTTATAAAAATATACAGATTGATGTTTGTACGATTGAAAATCTTCTATTTTTCATATTTTGTTTTATTTTTGGTTAATGAGTTTGAAAACAGGTACTAATGCCTTGCGGACTCTATGAGTACATTCTAAGTGATACGATGTATTCTTGGGATTCGCGACGATTATCACGTGACCGACTAGGGTCAGGGCGTGACAGTTTATATTGGCCCAAAATCGGCCCGAACCGTATAAATAGTGGTCCGGGCCGATTCGAGCCTGGTTTTTTTCGGGCTGGGTCGATCCGGTTCACGGGCCAACCCGACCTGTTTACAACTCTAGCTGTCATGACTTTAGCAGAATTGGGAGCTACTTCCAAAGATATCATTTCTCTGCCCATTTTACCCTTCTGTTAGTCTGCCACTTTCAAGTGGAAGCTTATGCAACAAAAGCAACATGAAAGTTCTAGTAGGTTTCTTGGAAAAACTTTACAGTTTAGTCTTATTTTTGCCCTACTTCTTTCTGCTCTTTATCCTTGGTTTGCTTAAAGTTATGGATCATAAACTGGAAGTTGAATTGTAGTTTTGCAAGTGATTTATGTATATATGTTGGTATATGTGAAATTTGTCCCTTAGGGTTATGGGTATTATTATAAAACCCTTATGAGATTCTATACTTGATATTTAGTGTAGATCACACGTTAGAGGGTGTAATAACTTGATGTTATATTTAAGGAGGTGTGTGCTATAGAATATGAGTCTATGAGAAAGAATTGAATTTTTAACCCCAAAATCATCTCTAATTAAGAAAAAATTTCAGTTGTTTTTGTAAAGCTCGAAGATAGCTTTCCATTAATCTATTATGGGTTCCAAGCGGATATCGGAATTCAAAGTTAAAGTCATTTGAAGTAGCAGTCCTCAGAAGTAGGAGTAGAGACAAAGGTATCGATACCTTTAGGGAAAGATATCGATACATTATTAGGTGCAGCCAAAGGTATCAATACCTTTGATGAAGTGTATCAACACCTTTGTGACGGAGATGAAGTCTGTTTACAATGAAATGTATCGATACGTTGAGAAATGTATCGATACGTTTTTGAAAGGTATCGACACCTTTGAGCATATCACATCCTATTTACGCAGAGCAGGGGATCGTCTTCCCCATTTCTCATTTTCACTTTCTCTCTCTCTCTTTTCAACTGAAACCATTTCTCTCAACTGTGTAAAACTGATCTCAACCATTTCTCCATCAAACTCTACTATTTCAATTCCTATAAACTCAAAAACAACACCAGAACATAGAAATCTCCTCTAATCAAAGTTTTACTCGTCAGTTCAAAAGGAATCGCAAAGGAAGGGGTGCGATGAACAGTAGTTAAAAGGAGAGATTCAAGTCAAAAAGGAGCTCTAAGCTCACCTACCGGTTTGGATAAGCCTGTTTTTCAATTTTTCTCTCTCATTTGAATTGTCATTTCATGTAAATCTAGGAATAGATAGCTCGAGTACTGTTTATAAAACCCTAAAATTTAAGGATTTTCTAGTTTATCATTTGTATCGATAAATTAGAGGACTTTGGCTTCTATTGGTGTTGAAATAACTGAAAATGATGCGTGAGTGGAGTTAGAATAAGAATGGGCAATAAGTTAGAGAGAGGGAGAGGGAGAGAGAGAGAGAGCATGATCATGCCTTGCTTCATACACGTACATCGTGATAGATTATTGAATCTGTGTTTGTATGTGTATCCAGGTGCGACAGCCGAGACTAGAGGGTCTCGGTTGCAAGGAGGACGTCTAGAGGGTGGTTTCTCGCCCTAGAATAATGAGTGGATACACTTTATTTATTTCGCCTCATTATATGTTTTTAAATGATTATTATGCTTGGTATAGCATAGAATGTGGATATATGTATATATGAATACATAACTGAAATGAGGAGGCGTTGAATGTATACTGTGTGGTGGTCGGGATGGCCACTTGTTTGTGATAGAGATAGGTTGTTGTGAAACCTTGATTGCCATGAATGTAATGTCGGAGGCCTAATGCTTATATTTGATATTGTATTATGAGATTGAGGCATAAGACCTATAGCAAATGAAACTTTATATACTAATTGTGGATGTGACATAGTCTATATTATAGATTACAAACAATGGCCAGGGTGCCATGAGTATGTTTTGCCCTTGTGAGTCATAGATAATAGAGTTATTAGATGTGTGCCATGTTAGTAATATTATGGGTGAGGATTTTCCATACAGTTTAGAGTGAAGTAGATGAAATCCGATAGTTCCAGAGTGAGGATTAACTATACAGTTCAGGTAGAGCGGGTGGAATCCAGCAGACCCAGTAATATGGATTGATCATGCAGTCCAAGATAGGATGGGTGGATTCCAACATGTCCAGACTAAAGCATGCTAGCCTTATATATATATATATATATATATATATATATATTTACATGGGCACACCTCCCTAACCAGGATTGCGGATTAGCCATACAGCTTAGAGAGAGTGGATGAGATCCTATAGACCTAAGGGTTACATATATATATTGATTTAAATTGATCCACATCTCACATACTTTGATTTTGATGATTACGAGGTATTTTTGTAATCAGTGTATGGTTTCATTTGCTATTTTATTATGTTATATACCCACTGAGTATTTTCCTAAATACTTATCCCCGTTTTCCCATTTCAGGTTAGTATAGTTGGGCGCGACATAGTATAGCTGATGCGGATTTTCAGTAGATTTTCAGGTATTTGACTTATTTGGAAGTGTGATGGTCCACTAAACAGATATAAAAATTGTATTTATGATTTTATATATTTGATTTGGTCAAGAACTTATTGAAATAGATAATTTAAAAAATATTTGTAATGTTATATATTATATGAGAATACAGATATTGATTTATATTAATAATTGAAAAATCTTTTATATTGTATTATTTTTGAAAAATATATTATAAAATAGATATTAATGTCTTGCGGATTTTGAAAGTATATTGTGTTCGATAGGATGTATTTAAGATTCACAACAATTGTGACAACAATTGTGACGTGATTAACTGTCTCAGGATATGACAGTATATAATGCTGTAATTTGTATGTGTTTGTTCGTATGCATGTGAATCAGTGATATGAATATAGCCTTTGATTTCACAGCGGCAATTATTTGTCAAATTGTGGTGGGAATCATTGTGATTGCAAATTCAACTGTAATAATTGAACTTTGGCCTGCACATTTTCTTTGGACTTTATACTGTGTTGTGAGGTATGCTTCAAACCTTCAGTTAATGCATATTTGTTTAATTTAATACAATCCCAAGTTCTTTATCTTTATTCACGACATTGTTTAGCGCTCATTTTTTTTCTAGAATTATAATTACAGAACCAAGAGATTGGGGCCGGTTTTGAAGGTTGTTGTGCTGGTAGCATTACGCGTGCCTTCGATTTTTTGGCCAATTTTTGGAATTTTTGCAAGTCTTTTAGGAGGAATAGGTTATGGGTTTTTCAATACCCTTTTTGTAACATTTGAAGCTGTTGGAGAGAATGTCACCGACAAATGCTACCATTGCTTTGTTGTGAGCTTTTTCTTTCTGCTTTATATTCTGTTTATTTCTTCAGAAGTAACTTTTCTTAGTTTAAATTTATCTTTCCATTGTCTTAGTTTTGGGCTTTATCCTTGAGTTGTATGGCTATTGTGAATTGATTCTTTAACTTTGCATGATTTTTGCTGTTAACTAATCCTGCCCACACGAGTAGAAAAATGAAAAAAGTTTTATTTGATTAAATTGACTGTACCATGATATTCGGCACACATGTCAGCAGCTTCTCTTTGCTATCAGAACGGTTGTTTGTCCACTATCAGTGGTAGCTGTAGACTAGTACAAGATTTTATTGATTGTTGCTTCCATTCGTACTTCTCCTACATAATGAACTAAGTGAGAAAATGCCTGAGGATGAAAAGCCAACAGATATAAAGTAAGAACTCTCTTTGATCAGTCATTCCACTCTGATCAGAAAACATATAAATAAAGATATCATGCATTAATATAGTGTAAGTGGACAAGGAAAGTTTGGAAATGAACTCCACTATGGAATAGAATGAAAGGAAGTCATAAAGGGATGCTTTGCTGATTTGTTTCAACAAATGATAAAGAAAATTGATAGGAGTAAGATAGAGCTGTTGGCGGTATCGCGCTATTTGGTATGCTCGATACACAGCTCATTTTGACATGATGCTCGAAAAGCCATTAGGGATTTTTGCCTGGACTGAAGCAGTTTTGGATTCATGTCAATGGGTCCTTTCTAGCAAGTCAATGTGGAGACAGAGTATGATCAGCAGAGAGAAAAGAATCGGAATACTATACATATGGGCTGGTTTAATTGAATGTGGATGCTGCAACGAATAATGAAAGGAAAAGAGCTATTTTAGGTGTGATAATCAGGAACTTCAAGGGGGAGATCATGGCTGCTGGCATTGAAAATGTAGATTTTAATGCGGATGTTAAGTGTATTGAAGCCGGGCGCTAAGTTTTGGCATCCAAATTGCAAAGGATACGGGTTTGGCTGCAAGTAAGTTCAATGTCATGGTTAAGATTTCATCCAATACAAACTAATTATTAGATTCATTATCCTCTTTAGCTATTAGCATTTGTTGCTATTTTTTAGCATATTGCTTGCTTACATATTTTTGTGTTATTTTTAGGAATTGTATTATTTACATATATTATTTGTAATCATAAATAAGTACGTGATTCATTAAATTATTATTATCTTATATTTAAAATTTAAAGAATATTGATTATTTGTTCATATTGTATTTTATTGTAGTGGGATTTTGATATATATTGCCCCAAAACCAACAAATAGGAAAAATAGGAATGACAATTAGAAAAAAGTAAAGATAAATATTATGTATAAAATTAACTTATTTAACTTGTTATTGTTTAATAAAAGTTTATTCTGTCACTATTTAGACTCCAAAATAACCAAGTAGTGTAGAATGCGGATATTATGTCATAACTTATATGAAAGATATTATAAATGATCCAACAATTTTGACAAATTATGTATATATTTATTTTTGATGTTATTGCTGGTTATATTTTATTTGTATTATTTTATTAATCCATGTAATATTTTTTTAAAATTATTGATAGTTTTTTGGGAAGGAGTCATATTCTCATGAAGAAATAGATGAAATTCGTATTCAATGGGCTACTTTTATTGCGAAGAAAATGTGATTAATTCAGGTATATATATATATTTTTATGATTATAATTGTTATCATTTAGTATTGATATGTGATTATGAAATAATTTTTTAATATTCTTACAAAATATTGTTTTACTTTTGTATTATTTTTTATTTAATATAATAGATAAAAGTTGACTTGAATTAAAGGTAAGTTTTATTCTTGTTTATTTTCCATTCAGATATGTTGTATTGAATTTAATTTTATTTTTTTATTGTTATATACCGGGTGATTGGAACATTAAATAGAAATATTGAAATTTTGGATCGAGATGAATGTATTGAACTATTATTGTAATATTTATAATTTATAATATTTAATAAATTTTTTGATTGATTTTTTTTTATGAGATCGTTTTTAATATTTGCTTAACATATAAATTTTAAAAATTGTACGTAAATTATAAAATAATTAGTTTTAAAAAATAAAAAATAAATTTTTAATAATTATAAAAAATTTCTATCATATATTTGTGATAGATTTTTGTCACATATTCTTGATAGAAATGTGTCACAAATTTATAAGTTAATTTATTATCACATCATTTATCATATCATTAATATAACATGCCATGTAAGTAAAATTATCTATCACATCATTTGACATGTAAGCAATATAATTTGTCACATCAACGATATGCATTGCCATGTCAACTACCATGTAAGCAAAAATTGCTTGTGTCATTTGTCACGTAAACTAATTTTTGGATATATTATCTGTCATGTGAAAAAACTTTCTTTCACTAATTAGTGATATAAATTGTTTGTGACAGAATATTTTTTATCACCTGATAGTGACTTTAATTTTGATAACAAAAATTTTTTTATCATAAAACATGTTTAATAATAGAATTTTTCTGTCACCAAAAGACATTTTTCTAGTAGTGTGTATACAAAATATTAAATATATAATAATATTATTTATTATTAATTTTATATTTTATATTAATATTTTACATTGTGATTTTTACGTTAATTAATATTAAAAAAAAACACCTCAAGATTAAAACTTAGATAGCCAATAAAAAGAGAAAGATTGCTAAACTATCAAGCCATAAGAAGTACAAATAAGGTTTGTTTGGTATGGTAACTAACATAATATAAAATAATATAGGATAAGATGGAATAGAATATATATATATTGAATATTATTAAATTAATTTAAATATTTAAATAATAAATTAATTATAATTAATATATATTTTAAAATAATAAATAATATATTTTTATTATATTATTAATTAGTTAGATCAATATGAACAAAAATTTTAAAAATATAAGTGATTATTTATATTTTTTTAAAACTAAACTAGTAATTAAATATATTTTTTTATTAATTATTATCTATTATTTGTGTCTAATCTAACTTTTAAAATCTGTTCTTTTTTTTTCTGTGTAGATGCTTAATTGTTTGAATTTGTGATATTTAAAATTGTTTAATTATTTTTTAACTTAATGAATTTCTTAAGATACTTTTTGTTTAAAAAATAATATTTTTTACTTTTTATTTGAATCTTTAAAGTCTAAAAATCTAATAAATATATTTATAAAAATATCTTAATGTAATTAATTTATTTACCCATTTAAAAATCTAATTACTTTTAGTTTTATTATTAAAATATATTGTATTGAAATAATAAATAATAAATTATTACACACCAAAGTTGACTCAAGTTTGGTAAAACAAATATTTTGCTAATTCTAATTTTTTGCTGTGCAATGCAAAGTATTAGGTGAAAATATTTTTGAATTGACTAATGACTTTGGTTTCACGAAAGTTCTACCTAATGGTATAATATTGTGAATTTTAAATTATAATTATTACTGAATATAAATATTAAATATTAATATAAAAATATATAAATTATAAATTATACTAAAAGTTATAATATTATTAAATATTTTTTAATTTTAAATTTCAAAACACAATAAAAATATTACAATTCTAAAATAAAACCTAAAAATTTTAATAACAACTATAATAATAAAGTTTAGAAATAATATTTTTATCCCAAATTACAAGTGGAGTCTAATCCAACCCCACATGATCTTGTCAAAATTTTGTCAATGATGATGCCCTTTAATTATTAAAATAAATAACATAAAAATTGACAAATTAATGGAAAAGCTATACTTGCGACAATATATAATATTGGTGGAGTGTCAATAAAATCAAATATTAGAGAATATTTAAAGATAAAAAAAAGAGAATAATCCGTTTCATAACGTAATAGTATTTTATTTTTCTTCTTTTTTTTTTGTTAATATAATAATCAATATTATTATATGATATAATACAAAATTTTAGGTCTAAATTAATTGTCCCACCAAGAAAAAATTTGAGGTCATTGATACTATTAATAAAGATTGATCACCTATATATTCATTAAACACTATTTATTTTAAATATATGACGTATTATTATTAAATGATCTTATTAAGATCATCTTATTTAAATTTTTTTCACGTGCTAAAAAATAATTGGCCAATAATAATATAATTAATAATATACATATTTTCACTTTTTATAAAAATATTATTATAATTTAATTTTTTATTATAATTCATATATTTTTATTGTAATAATAACTTTATAGAAATTAAATTAAATTTTAAAATAATTGTGCATAATAATTTAAAAATGGCAAGAGGGAAAATTGGTCTCCCCCTTATTTTAACCTCATTTCACGTTATTCTCTCATAAATTTTACAGGGTATCGAGTACGAATGAAAAATCTCCAATTAAGGTCCTCAGCCCCACTTTCTCTTCCCTTTGTTATAGTATATATAAATATATTATTAGTATTATTTTTATATTGTGATAATTATATTAAAAATTAATTATTTAATAAAATAAAAAATATAAATTATAATATTTACGAGAAAAATTAGAGTAACTAGACAAAAGAAGGAAAATCCTACTGAGGATTGAGGAAGTCAGAATTGTCAATTAAAATTCTATCTGAGGTGGGCCTCAAATTGACCAAGAGATCAATGATTTTAAGATGACGACAAAAATAATATCCCAAGTTAGAAGCCTTGTTGACATATTTAATCCTGATCTAAAGGTAAGATATACTATTTAAATTCTGCAAAATTAGTCTATCTATAAAGCACCAGGATAAAATTTGAGGCACACCTAAGATAGAAATCCATAATAAAGACCACAATTTAAAAGCACTTAATTTTAACACCTACAATACAAAAAATGAAAATGAGAATGAAGAAAGATACGCGTGATCCCCAAAGCTGTATGCTACCACTAAAGTAATAAACACTACTGTATAATAAGTTGGAACTTACATATTCATTATAAGAATAATGCCAATACAAAACAATAATAAAAGGATAGTCTATTTGAAGATTTTATGCCCTAAATAATATATAATTATAAATTTTTCATCCAAAAAAATGTTAGACTAAATACTTGAAAATCAATTAAAATTACTTTAGGTTATTTGAAAACTTGATGAGTTGATGAAATTATGATGAAAACAATGATCAAAAGTTCAACCCTTCTTCATTTTGCACCCATCTTTGTTGCTTCCCCTTAGCCAACGTGAGAGAGTTTTGAATTTTTTTCAATTTCTAATGTCAAATCAAAAGAAAATAATAATATATATTTTTAATTTTTAATTATTTTAATTCATATTTATCACACCCGTGATTGTATTCCAAAGACATATCTGTGACTTTACCATATTTTTGTTCATACTTGTGCATCCGTCGTGCATATCGGTAGCTCGTTTTGATGTTTATGGTGGTTAAAAGGAGTTTCTGTGAATGTAGGATGGGACCCCGCTTGTGATTTTCAATTCTAGAAGGGACGTAAGTGAAAAAGTCTATTTTTGGTAAGTTCGGTCGACCAAATGGATAGTTCGTTCGATCGAAATTCTAGTTTTCGATTTGATCAATCGAATAAGGAGTTCGTTCGACCGAAGTGTTGATTCATTCGACCGGATTGGATTTCGTTCAACCGGTATTTTTCCAGCTCTCTGACTACTATTCATGCTAAGGGGTTCGATCGATCAAAAGAACTATTTATTCGATCGAAAGAGTGGTTCGATCGAACGAATCTTCGATTCGTTTAACCGAATCGGCGCGAAATGACGATTTTGCCCCTTTCTAGAAGCTTCCTTCTTAAGGGAACTTAAGAGCAAATTGGTAATTTCGTCTTTTTTCTATAAAAAGGGTCAGGGGGTCGAATTTTTCATCCTTTCTTCTCTTTTTCTTCTTTTCTTCCTTCTCTTCTCCTCCCCTCATGTTCTCTCCTTGGTTCTTCTCAACCCTTGCCCGAATTTTGATTTCTTTTTGCAGACAAACCTCATTCCACGCATCTATCATGCTGGGAACATCAATTTAGCATTAGAGGCGCGGATTTGCGAAGAGGGAAAGTTAGGGTTTCGGGAGGAATTTGGGGCTTTCGGTGTTCGAGGCCAAATTGGAGGAAACCGACCACACCACGAGGTTCATAACTTCGTTTCTAACCTGTCTGCATATCTCTTTTCATGTTTTATGCATTTTGATCCGTAATTATTTTCGTATGCATTTTCGTAGATTTACGACGTTTCGATAGGTTTTAAGATGTTCTTTGGGTTGTAATACAGTCGGAGAAGTCTTAGGAAGTTAGAGAAGTAATTTTGGAGAAAATGGGAAAACATGAACAGTAATCGGAGTTACTGTTCTGGCGGGCATGTGGGATCCGTATGACAGAATTATGGAATCGAGTCGAAATGCGTAATCTTAAGTGTAATGTGGGTTGTGGGTGTTGAAAATGAGATGATTGGTTGGGTTAAAAAGAGTTTAGCCGATTTTGGATTAGAACCGATTTTGAATATTCGGGTTAAGTGCATTCCTCGTAGTCGAGTCTCATTTATAATCTAGAATGTGAATTGATGAGGTTTCGATATCTGTGTGTAGGCTCAGATAGCGAGGAGCAGGGACGTGACCTGAGGAAGGAACTTTAGGGAGTGCATACCTTCCCTAACGAGTGAGTGAAACTTTTTATGTTTTTACTACTTTATATGATTTCTAATACTTTTATATACGTATGTTTAATAAATGCTGATACCGAGGATTTCATGAAAAACTTATAATCTAATGTTTTAGGACGTTAGAAAAGAACTATGTTTTAAGTGAAGGTGGAGTAATAATGTTGTGTGGTGGCCAGGAGGGCCTCTTGATTGTGGTAGAATCTTCCTAGGGGAACATTCTTTGATTTGATGTGTTTGTTGATTGGTTTTGTGGCTGGAAAGCCAATTGGTTTTGTGGTTTATTGGTTTATATATGTTTTCTGTGAATGATGGCCGTTGGGCCAGATTTATTCTTGTTATGTAATGTTGCGACCAGTGGGCCATGCTTTATTTTGATATTTTGTGGTTTTGCTTATGATGACAGGCCAGAGGGCCAGGTTTTATGTTTTTGTTTTGTGA
>JAVXUL010029719.1:0-11475 GCA_035590515.1 Trichilia minutiflora
TGGATATAAAATTTTCATTGAAAATAAAATCCTATTATTGTAAATTTTGAATTTACTTTATTTGTAAACATTATGATGAATGATGAATATATTTGAATTAATTTTTGAATTTTAGAAATGATTTGAGGTGTGGTATTTAATTGAAGCATGGTTTAAAATTGAATTATTTTGGATTGAGAGATTCAGAATTTAAGGTTGATTGTGTGATGAAAGATGATTTGAAAAAGACGTAATTGTGGGATTTGAAGTTATTGAGAGTGCAAATTTTGATTTGTTTAACAAGTAACTCGGAGCCTTATAGATTTTTAGTATACGTTCTATATTATAGAATGTATATCAAAGATTTATGAGGATTTATGAGGGTATCATAAGTAAACTTTATGGGTCAGAATACCTTCTTAAAAGTAGCAATACCTTTGATGTGAGTATCAACATCTTCTAAAAAAAATCAATTTTTAGCCTGACTAAATACCCCTTTGACAAAGATGTCTACACTTTATAAAATATCATTCAAATTCCTTGAAAAATATCACTTTAACCCATAAAAAATATTATTCATATTCTCAATTTATTTCTAATATTTATTTTCTCTCATTCAGAGTTCGATTTCACTTCTATTTCTTTTTATATATTCATATTTCTATTTTCTTTCAATAAAAACAAACTATATGTAAAAATTCTATCTCGATTAATAAAAATTTATCTCAGAAGCTCATATATGTGATTAAGATCATAATATAACTTTTCTAAAACTTAACTAATTTCATCTAAAACTCTTCAAAATCTTTATTAAACATTAATATGTATTTATTTAATTAATAATAGCATTTGAATATTAATTTTTAAAAATTATAAAAATATATTATTTAATAAAATTATTAAAATATCTTTAAATAAAAAATATGAGATTTACACTTTTTATTTAATTTAATTTTATCTTTTTTATGTTGGGATTAGGTTGACTAACAACTAGTTGAAAAGATGGTTTTAGCATTGGTATTATGATAAAGTATTGAAAATAGTCAAATATTTTGTTGGTCTTTTTGTTTTCAATGTACAACATTTAACAAAAATAAAAAATCTAGAAAAAAAAAACTAATTTACAAATAATGTAAAAATCTTAACGTTATCTTTTTTATATTGAGATTAGGTCAATTAAGAACAAGTTGAAAAGTTGCTCTTACCATTGGTATTATAATAAATGGAGTTGAAAAGTGGCATTTCCCATTGATATTATAATAAATGATTGAAAATAGTCAAATATTTCATTCGTCCTATTGCTTTCAATGTATGGACATTTACAAAAAAACTAAAAATCTAGAAAAAACAAATTAACTAATTTTCAAATAACGTAAAAATCATCAAGAGTCGAAATAATAAAAAATTCTTCTCGTTGATTAAAATTTTGGACATTTAATGTTGAGTAGGAATCTAATTATTTCAGATAAATAATCATTTTTGACATTTAATTATTCGATATCTTTCAAAAATTTTAATTTTGTTTTTATAAATTATAAATTTTAGTTTATTTTAATTTTAATTTTTTCAAGAATAAAATTAAAAATTAAAAAGTATCGAATATTTATTCAAAATATAAGGGATAATAGAGTATTAAATTACAAAGTAAAACAGATTGTAATTTACCCAATATTTTTTTAAGGCATGTTATACAACTCTTTACTCTTCTATAAGTCTTAGCGTTTCCTTTTTTTAATGATGGTACGGTTGAAAATAAATTTTACTAACCAAGACTTTTGACTTTTTAATTCAAAAAAAAAAAGTCTAAGCTATTTTTAATTTTTTTTTTTAATTTTAATATCTGAAATTTGTAATTATGACTATGCTTTGCTTCGTAAGAAAGTGGATAGGTTTCTTCCAATTGCAAGCATCGGAAATGTAAAGCTTCGTGTCCTTCCTTAAACAAAATTTCAACGTGTTAATGATGTGTAGATCGATAATATATGGGTCAGGTTATGGTACATTGATTGTACCGTATATTAAATATTTTTCATTTTCCTTCTCCAAACATCTTATATGACAATATCAACTTTTTCCCAAAGTCCCGAATTATGACAAAAATATTAAATATTATAATAAAAACATTCAAAAATATATGTTACTAGTCTTACTCTTACCCATGATTATTTGCCTTTTGTTTTGAAGGAAACTTTATTTGTTTTTTTTATTCTATTTTTTATACGTAAAAAATTATAATATATTAAATAGAATAAATAGTTATTTATTAAAGAGATAATTCAAATAAAATTTACGACTTAATCTTTTAAATATTTTATAAAAATAATTTTAAAATAAGAATCAAACTTGAAATCTTAAATTCGACGTATTCAGCTCCCGTCATCGTAACACCCTATAAGGGTGGACTTTATTTGCCTTTAAACGAAAATTAAGGATTAGCCAACTTGATGATTGCCCTCCATCTCATGGATACACTTTTATCATAATATCAACTATATATATATTATTCATACAAATTCACATAATAATTATAGATTTTGATAATATTTTATATATTATTATTATTATTATATATTTAATTTTATATAAAACATTGTATATATTATAGAATAATTACAAAATGAATTATGTTGTAACCAACAACCAATGGTGGTCATGCACACATGTCATTCATCGTGCAATATTAGTTTGGGTATTGCCTTTAATAATGAGAAAGTGATAGAAGAGTGATTAATGAATGACTAAACAAAATATTATTATAACAAATTAGAGGGCTAATTAGGTTTTAATTTGACCCTTAAAAGAATGTGAACCTCTCAATTTATCTTATTTATTTGTTTCAAAAGTATTTTATTGATGTGAATAAAGTATTGCCAATAATCAAAACATGTTTGTTTCTTTATATTTTTTTAGTGTTTAATTAAACGAAATATTTTGAGGTAGAGATGTATTTTAGATATAAGTTTTAAAGTATATTTTTTTTGAAATAAATGTTTAGAAACAACTATTAATAAATTAGGTCATTTTATAATAATCAATCAAATTAAAAAAAAGAAGAAGAGGTATTTCTAAAGAACCAAATGTATTTGGAGAAAACTAATTAATATATCTCGGTTTGAAAAACTCTTTTAAATGTTGTTATTCAAAATTGCTTTATTTTGTGAAAGTACAATTTTTATATGAATTTAATATATTTTTAATTACTAATTTTTAAAAAAATTCAATTATTTTTTAATAATATTGTTCATTTTAAAATATATTTTAAATAAGGTTTTATGTGAGTTAGCATGCGTTTATTATATAGTGAATTTTTATAATTTTAAATTTTTTATTGCATTTTTTTAGTATATAAAGAATGCATATCATATGCATTTTGAAATGAAAAAAATTGATATAAATAACATTACTTATATTTTTTTTTACTCAAAATTTTAAGTTAATTATTTATTACCCTAATTTTTAATTTATTCTAATTAGAACCCATATTTTTTGTATTATTGAATATTTTAATAATTTAATTACCCGTTAATCCAATTAGGCTTGTAACATTTTAATAAAGTGTTTTTGTTAAGAGTCCTCTTATTGGTAAGGTTCCTCTTAGTCCCTTACCCATACATATAATATTTTTGGTTCCTACTATATATTTATTAATTAATATTTTCGACTTGCACTGAATTATAAATATAATTCATTATCTAATTGTAATATTAGCATTAAAAAAAATAAAAATACACACCTAAACTTTAGGTTATACACCATTAACATCTGAAAAATGATGTGTAATATTTTTGAATAAATTTTTTTATTTTATTGTAATAGACAAAAAATTTAAATTATGTTAAAAAATAAATAAAGCAAAATTAAAAAAAAAGATTTTGAATGTTAGAAAAATCATATCAAATGGACTTTTCTTTCAAAGTAGAACATAAACCCCAATTGCAAAATCTTGGGTCAATTACATGATTATGAATTTTCAATTTTTAAAATTTTGTGACATCACGAAGAAATTCAATCAAGTGGAGGCATCTCTCTGCACAATTTGCAAGTGCGTCCATTAACTAAAGTCAACTACAAAAATTAAAGGCCTTCTTAAAAAATTAAAATAAATAAAAGAGAGAAAGTACGGAGAATGACAAATAAAAGAGAAATATTGTGACAAATCTATCTTTAAAATATTATTATTATTATTATTATTATTATAATAATAAAATTATAATTATATCTTTAATAACAAATCATATAATTATTATTATGTCTTGATGAAGTGAACGTACATAAAAATAATAAAATTATAAAATTATTCTCAATTTTTTTATAATGATGAATTTTAAGAAAGTAATTATCATAATTTTTAAATTAAAAAAATTATTATATATTATGAAATAGAACTATGGAAGTAATTGGCTTTTAATGAAACATAGAGTGCATTTAATATTCCTTAAAAAAAAAATCATTAAACTCTATTTTTTTCTCTAATTCATTCATATTACACTAAATCATTGAATGCACCGTAATTTTTAATTATACAGTAATTGAATTTCATTATTTATTATGCTTAAACTTTCAACTTTGTAATTCAACAATATAATTATTTATGCGTGTACTCTATGTCTTAATTAACATAAATAAATTTTAAATTGACTAAATTAGAATCTAAGTTAAAAACAAATGAATAATAAGTCTAATAATCAAACTCATTAATTCGTACAATAAATACATAAATTAAGTTATAAAATATACCTAATAGTTGAAATTAATCCCCCAAAACTTTAATTATAGCTAATAGTTGAAAATCTCTTTTGTGTAAATAGTAAATCCTGACCTTTTTAATTTAATTTCTTCGACTATTTGATGAAATATGTAACATTTTGATCCGATGAGGGCGGAAAATGATGCCGGGACGAGGGAACCTGAGTAAAAAACGGCTTTTGACAGGTTTCTAAGACGGCAGGATGAGCCGAATCCCATATCGGAATAGGAGAGAAAGTTACTGGGTTATATATGTAGAGTTGGAACCAAATTGTCAACAAGGCCTTTTGGGATGGGTGATGGTTTAACTCCAAGAACTACGCAGTTAAGCGTGCTTGGAGGAGAGCAGTACCAGGATGGGTGACCTCCTGGGAAGTCCTCAATAACCCATTCCAAGAACAAAACCGTGAGGCCCCAAGGGTTGGGCTAAAGTGGACAATATTTTTGACAGACTTGGACCAGGCGTTACACTAATATTAACAGGTCTAGGTGTCATTGACTAAGGAATTGGGTTATTGTCAAGCCCCTACCCGTGGGACCAACATGTGACAACCACCACAGATTCCTAATAAGCATTTCTTAGGTCCAGAACACTTCCTAAGAACCTGTAAGGCTGAAATCATAAACAAATATAAAGCACATCTAAACTCAAACCATTCAAATCCATCCAAACTTCAAAATATAAAATCAAAGTGCCGTAACACTTCTATAAACATTTCAATTCGTTTCTCGCAAGTCAATCTTCAAAGTATAAAAAATATCAACTTTTAGATAAAAGAAAGATAATATCAAATCCGTTCACGTTTTCATTTCCAGTACACAAGCAAAATAGAATTACAAGTCCAAATCATAAAAAGGTTCCATTTGACTAAAATACCTTAAGGGAGTCGGTTACAAGAGTATACCTTCGCTTTTCTATCTTAGAAGGATTACCACCACCAATCGATGTCGACCTAAGCGAACCTGAAACTGAAAGGTGAAGGGAATGAGTATACTAGAGTTTACTCCGTGAGTGAACCAAAAATAAACGTAGATTAATAAATAAAAGTATCTACAAATAGAAAGCAGTTCCAAGCCAAAGGCAAGTACAGATCCCAACTTCCTTGAAACTCTAATACACATCCTCTCAATATATCTTCTAATGTTCGGATGGTTCTTTCTGACTGTCCATCTATCTGAGGGTAGAAAGCTGAGCCGAAATTCAACCTTGTACCCATAGCTTTCTGAAGACTAAACCAGAATCGAGATGTAAAATGGGGATCTCGATCTGGCACAATTGTCACAGGTACACCATGCAATCTGATAATTTCTGCCACATACAGGCTTGCTAGTCTGTCAATTGGAAACTTGGTCCTGATGGGTAAAAAGTGTGTAGACTTAGTCAACCGGTCCATAACCACCCATATTCTATCATATCCAGCTGGAGTACATGGCAATCCTACCACAAAGTCCATGGTGACATGTTCCCACTTCCACTCTAGTATGGGTAATGGTTGAATTGTTCCTGCTGGCTTCTGGTGTTCAGTCTTAACTTGCTGGCAGGTCATGCACATGGCAACGAATTCTGTGATGTCTTTCTTCATTCCAGACCACTAATAGTTTTCTTTGATGGTTCTATACATCTTCGTGCTACCAGGATGCATTGCAAAAGTTGAACAGTGAGCTTCTTCTAAGATGGCATTTCTCAGATCATCATCTAAGGGTACACATACCCTGCCTCTCAATGTTAAAATTCCATCCTGAGAAAGATAGAAATCTCCAGTATTTCCATCCATAATTCTTTAGCAAGCTTTCATTAACTATGGATCTCGCATCTGCCTTTCTTTTATCTGATCCCGTAGAGTTGGTCTCACAAGAAAAGTAGCTAACATTGAACCATCTTAACTGCATTCTAATGCCACTTGCAGACTCCTTAATTCCAGTAATAGTGGGAGGTATCCTGATCGAACATACGCCACTGTTACTGAAGATTTTTTACTTAAGGCATCTGCCACTACATTGGCTTGCCCTAGATGATAATCAATCACCAGATCATAATCCTTAATTAGCTCAAACCATCTTCTCTGTCTCAAGTTCAGTTCTTTCTGAGTGAACAGATATTTCAGACTCTGATGATTAGAGAAAACTTGACACCTCTCTCCATACAAGTAATGTCTCTAAATCTTTAGGGTAAAGACTACGGCAGTCAACTCCAAGTCATGGGTCGGGTAATTCTCCCCATGCTTCTTGAGCTACCTGGAAGCATAAGCGACTATCTTCCCATTCTGCATCAAAACACAACCTAGTCCTTACCTAGAGGCATCACTAAATACTATATATCCCTCTCTAGGAATAGGTAATGTCAACACCAGAGCTAAGGTGAGACGACTCTTCAACTCTTGAAAACTCTACTCACATTTTTCATCTCACTCAAAATTAACATCCTTCTTCGTTAAACATGTCAATGACGCAGCTAACAAAGAAAAACTTTCGACAAAATTCCTGTAGTAACTTGCCAATCACAGGAAGCTTTTAATCTCTATAACATTCTTCGGTCTCTCCCACTGTACAATAGCTTCAACCTTGCAAGGATCAATAAAAATTCCTTCCTTTGAGACCATATATTCCAAGAATACTACTTCTCAAAGCCAAAACTCACATTTTGAAACTTGGCATGCAATCTTCTCTCTCTCAGTGTCTGCAGTACAATCCACAGATGTTGAGCATGTTTCCTCTTGGTCCTTGAGTAAACCAAGACATCATCGATAAATACAATTACAAACTTATCGAGATAAGAATGGAATACCCAGTTTATGAAGTCCATGAATGCAGCTGAGGCATTAGTTAACCCAAACAGCATTACAAGAAACTCATAGTGACCATAACGTGTTCGGAAGGACGTCTTAGCCACATCACTCTCCTTAATCCTCAACTGATAATACTCTGATCCCAAATTAATCTTCAAGAATCTACTTGCCCCTTGCTACTGATCAAACAGATCATCAATCCTAGGTAGTGGGTACTTATTCTGGATGGTGACCCGATTCAACTTTCGGACTTCTTTAATTAATTTAGATAACTTCGGAGCTGATCCTGATACTTCAGCAACTTGGACATTCCAATATACCATAAAGGTAGCCCATTGCTCAGGAGTCATATTAGAAGGCATTCCCATGACTGGTTGCTGGTATTGAGGAGGAGGGGGCTCATACTGCTCCTTGGGCTCTAGTTGAGGTATTTAAGAAGTAACCTCTTCTTCGCCAGGTACTACCTCTCTTCGTCGTCTACCACGACCTCACCTTGATCTCGAAGATATTAGTACTACAACAAGGACACGAAAGTTTAACGATACGCATGCATTTAACATGGTGGTGATGCTTCTATGACTTGACTCACCTAGTCCACTAGAAAACTTTCAAATATTCATAAAATCATATGTAAAATTTCAAAACATAGTTTGAAAAGTAAGTTTGGGTGTTCCAAAACCATTTAAAACCAAAAGCTCTGATAACACTTTAGTTGTCACCCCTTAACCCATGGGACTCACACGTGACAACCACCACAGATTCTTAATAAGCATTTCTTAGGTCCAGAACACTTACTAAGAACAAGTAAGGCTGAAATCATAAACAAATATAAACACTTCTAAACTCAAACCATCCAAATCCACCCAAATTTTAAAATATAAAATCAAAGTACCCCAACACTTCTATAAACATTTCAATTCGTTTCTCATAAGTCAATCTTCAAAATATAAAAATATCAACTTTTAGATAAAAGAAAGATAATATCAAATCCGTTCACATTTTCATTTCCAGTACACAACCAAAATAGAATTACAAGTCCAAATCATAAAAAGGTTCCAGTAGACTAAAATACCCTAAGTGAGTCGGTTACAAGAGTATACCTTCGCTTTTCTACCTTAGAAGCATCACCACCACCAATCGACGTCGACCTAAGCGAACCTGAAAATGAAAGGTGAGGGAAATGAGTATACTGGAGTATACTCCGTGAGTGAACCAAAAATAGTTATAGATCAATAAATAAAAGTATCTACAAATAGAAAGCAATTCCAAAGTATCTTACAAATAGTGTAATAAAATAACAATATCTATATTTAGTTTAAAACCTCAAAACATATGTTAAAATTATTGGGCTGGCTCCCATTCCCGACGACTATCCTGACTGTGGGCGTCCAAAGATCGTCAGTGGGTTTTATATGCAAATAAAACATGTAATTTTATAAAAAAATTAGATTTTTATGCAGAAGAAATAAGGTATGTATGATTCAGTTTTATAAAATAAGCCCACCACTGACGTTCGCCTTGGATTAGCCACAGGGTGACATTCGTGACTAATCCGGCGAGAATCATAGGTGGACAATCCCATCATCATCATAATACCACTACAAACACATAACAGTCCACCTATACAGTCTCCACTCACCTAGGTGACCTCTCTCCCAGGTTAATCCTAGGCTACTACATAACACTCACCTGGGGTTCCACATCCCAGTGAACTCTCCCTCAGGTTACCACCTTGTAGTTATAGTAAATAACCGACTCACAAGACCGTTATCACCAATACACATATCATAAATCCTAGCTCACTGGCCAAATCATCATCACAATATAAAACTAGGCCCAAAGGCCGTATAATGTCATAACAAACATATATCCTGGCCTACTGGCCATACCATCGTATAAAACGTACATAAAATACATCAAAACCTAGCAAATTTATTATAAAGCCACGTATTGGAAAATAATAAATAAAAGTCATTCATGCATACATGCATTTCCTCGAAATTATAACAGTAAGTTTGAAATAAAATAAACAAAGTAGAAAACAGTCCACTCACTACTTAGGGAGGGTATACACTCTCTAATTTTTCTCGTTCTTTGGCGAGTCACGTGGATACCTCAATCACGAACCATCGCCTAATCACAAATATTCAAATAAAATCAATATGCGTTCTAAAATATGAATGGGACTCGAATGCGTGCAATGTATGCTAACCTCGGGTTTCTAACGTTGAACCACTATCCAAAATTGTCTAAAATCCTCGTTAGATGCTGAACTAACCAACCAAAATCGACATGAACCCACATTGCAACTAAACCAATATATTTTGATTAATTTACGAGATTTAGACTAGTGGACCCCACACATTCATCAGAACAGTCATCAGAGTTACTGTTTACGTTCACCAAAAAATTTTAAAATCATAAATCTAACTTCCTACGACTTTTACGATTTCATCACAACTCACATTACACTCCAAAACTAGAATACAAGCAATAGATCTAAGAAAATCTATACGAAAATCTATACGAATCAAAGTTGCTAAAATGCGTAAATATATACATAGACGAGTTAAAAACGAAGCTACGAACCTCGTGGTGCGGTCGATTTTTCTCGATTTCAGCCAAAAGCCAGAAAACCCCAAATTTTTCGAAGGAAACTCTAGACGCCCTTTTTGATTCCTGCGCGTCTACTATCAAATCGATGCTCTCAGAGTGTTAGACGCGTAGAATGCAGCTCGTAGGTGAAGAGAAATCAGAATTTGGGTGAAATGTGACAAACTTAGAGAGAGAGAGAGAAAAAACGCACGCACGGGAGAGAAAAAGAAGAGGGAGGAGAGAAATCAGCCAAAATAGAGGCAAGGACCCCTTTTTATAAATTTGGGGTCAAAATGATAAGGTCAAAATTATCATTTTGCTCCTAAGTCCTCTTAAGGAGAAACTTCTAGAAGTGGGCAATTTCGATATTTCATGTTCATTCGATCGAACGAACTAGCATTCATTCGAACGAACGATCCCTTCGATTGAACGAATCGCGGGATTCGCTCGAATGAATTATGATTCAATTGAATGAATAAGGTTTCGATCGAATGAATCTGGCACTTTCAAGGTCAGAGAGCTCCCCACTTTTTCGTTCGAATGGCCGAACATTCGTTCGAATAAAATGATCGATTCAGTTGAACGAATTGTTATTTGGTCGAACGAGTTTGGCACCAAATTTTTTCAAGGAGTTCCTCCGTTTTTCATTCGAACATCCTGGGGCTTCGTTCGAACGAATTGCCCAATTTAGTTAAACGAATTTTGCATCCGTTCGAACGAATTGCATATTTTCTCCCTAATCCTTCTCTTAATTGGAAAATATCATTGAGGTCTCACTCAAAATAAAACGAACATTTAATTTCACTAAAGTCCCTACGTTCTCATTCTCGAAACTTCATCATAACCAATCCAACTTCCCAAATAAATATAGAATCACACCCACACGCACACGAGGTATAGAATAAATGTAAATGTATGAATAGAAAAAGTATGAAATGATAGATATATGATCGAGATCTAAGCACGAGGCTCACAAATCTACCCCCCTTAAAAGAATTTTGGCCTCAAAATTCGACGTACCTTAATATTAGAAAAGATGAGGGTATTGTCGTAACATCTGTAGCTCAGGCTCCCATGTCATCTCCTGTCACACCCCATCTCGTGGGGCCCACCCGTGACAGACACCACAGACCTCCAGGGTGCACTCAATCACACAGAATACCCCCTGTAAGCCTGTAAGGCATTCACAAAATTTGTTTTCCAAAACACTTCCAATAACAAACTAGTCTAACACCCAAACTTCACATAAAATAAAACAATGGCCACAAACACTTCAAGTACATATATTTAACGCATAAGCAAATAAAATAATAATAATAATAATTCCAAATAAAGTCCAGAGGGACCTATTTATCTCAAATCATAAAGC
>JAVXUL010029729.1:0-11475 GCA_035590515.1 Trichilia minutiflora
ATTTTTCTTTCAAACACCCAAACTCTGAATCATTTCAAAGCAATCCACAAACACTTCAAAATATATATATATATATATATATATATATATATATATATCAATCCATAGAATGTTTAACAAAATATGAATATGTGGGGATCAATCACCCTAAAATAACATCTAAATATTTCTTACAAATTCTCATATAATTAAATAAAAGATCCATAAACAATATAAAATGGACAGCGGACTAAAGACAAAATTGAGCGAGTCAACTTATCATATACCTGATAGCCCCTTAGCTCCGAAGAATCATCACCATTGTTCGTAGCTAATTAATCGAATCTGAAACTGATAAGTGAGGGGGGTGAGTATACGGGAGTATATTTCGTGAGTGAACTAAAGGTAAATATAGATAAATAAAATTTAATCCATAAATAGAAAAGCACATTCAAAATATATGACAAACAGTTTGATAAAAGTAATAAATATTTCTTTTAGTTTGAAACTTCAAATCCTGTATTTGAAAGTTATTGGGCTAGCTACTTTTCTCAGAGATTACCCTGGCCCTAGGCATCCATAGATTTTCAGTTGGTTTTATATGCAATAAAAATATGCTATTTATAAAAATATATTTTTGAATGCAAAGAATAAAATTATGCTTGGTTTAGTTATATAAAAACAAGCCCGCCACTGACATTTACCTCGAATTAGTCATGGGGTGATATCCGTGACTAACCCGATGAGACTCACAGATGGTCAAATCACATCACACTATCACAATAATACAACCATAAATCACCCCCATCTGTGAAGTCTCCACTCACCTAGGCAACCTCTCTATTAGGCCGACCCTAGATACCTCCTCTGTAACTACAGTAAACAATCCCGACCCTTATGACCGTCATCATCAATATGTATATCATAATAGTCAAATAATCATCATCAAAGTATAGTATGTCATAAATTGGCCCTCGGCCATCAATCATATAAACACATACGTCAAATCACTCAAGTATATCATACAAATCATATCTCAGTATAGAATCATATAAAACATTCCTATGTGCACTTCCGCATAAATAGAAGTAAGTAGCAGAATCATTTATGTATCTTTATAAATATAAAAACAAGATCATTATTAAATTAACGAAAATATAAAAAGTCCACTCACAGCTTAGGGAGGGTATACACTCCCTAGTTTCTCTCATTTCTTGGCTTGATATGCAGATTCCTCGCTCGCGCTCCGTCGCCTAATCACATATATCAAGACATATCAATAAACATTCTGAATCCTTAAATAAAACTCATATACGAGCAATACATGCTAACCTCAAGTTTTTTAAAGTCAAACATTATGTGAAATCGATTAAATTCTCGTTATTCGTCTAATTGTCTATATATTACTACCACGAACCCACATTATAGCTAAACTAGTGCATTTCGATTCGGTTTTGTAATTTAAATATGTGAACCCCATATGCTTGCCAGAATAGTAACTCGATTACTATTTACCCAAAATCTTTGAATTTATATTTTCAACTTTCTAACGAGTTACCTGATTTCACTGCAACTTGAATAACATGTAAAAATTAAAATGTGCACGATAAATCTATCAAAATCTATACGAATAAATAGTTAAATCTAAATTATAAAAATTTACTAAAATACAAAATAAAAGATCCAGACTAGTTAAGAATGACACTACGAACCTCGTGGTATCGTCGATTTTTCTCAATTTTGCTCAAAAGTCGGTAAACCCCAAAATCTTCTCCTAAAACCCTAGGTGTCTATTTTCGATTTCGCATTTCTACCATCAAATTGATACTCCCGGGAAGTTAGATGCGAGGAACGTCGATGACAGATGACGAAAAATCAAAGATTTGATAAAATATGATGAAATATTAGTGAGAGAGAAAGAGAATGACGTGCGGGAGGAAGAGAGGAGAAAAGGAGGAAAGGAGGGAGAAAATGGGCCTCAGTCCTTTTTTATAAAAATGAGGATAATTTTATCATTTTGTCCTTATATTTTTTAAAGGGAAAGCTTCTAAAAGAGGGGTAAAATCGTTATTTTATGTCGATTTGATCGAACGAATCAAAATTCGTTCGAATGAACTGCCCACTTCGATTAAACGAACTAAGGGTCATTCGAACAAATCCTTCGATACTTCGAAAAGTCAGGGGACTTTCATTTCGTCGGTCGAACGAATTTCAATTCGTTCGGATGAATCAGACACTTCGGCTGAACAAATAACTTATTCGATCGAACAAAGATTTATTCGATCGAACAAATCTTCCATTTGTTTGAAGGAATCTAAAGCTACAAATTTTTCAAAGAGTCTCTAAAATATCGATCGAACGAATCATCTTATTCAATCGATCAAGCCTGTTAAAATTAAAAATCTCACTTGAATCCTCCCCAAATTTGAAAAATGTCATTAAGATCCCACTCAAAATAAAACTAATATTTAATTACGTTGAAGTCCCTGCGTTTACAATTCCAAAACTTTATTTTAACTACCTTAAATCCTCAAAATAATTATATAGTCATGTTGGCGTGTAAACTATGTACGATGCGATCACCATTACACATTCAATAAAAATATAAAATTATCGATATACCCTTAGGATTTAGGTACGAGACTCACAAGCCGGATATACCTAAGAGAGAGTAAAATGCCTAGGATAGAAATATCACGTCTTTTATTAACGAGGTCTCACGTGTCACTCGTATTTTTATCTCAACAGTATATTTTATACAAAATAATAAATGTTTTTGGATTGAGAATTTTGATGATAAATTATTCCATTTACCTTTGGAAATGATTTTGAGAGAGATGTTTTAAAAGGTCATGGATTCATGATTTAAAATAAATAAGTTGATAATTAGTTTTATTATGAAATAATTTGTATATTAAAAATTGTTTTGAAGATGAATGATGTTTAATTAAATTACAAGTATCATAAATATTTTGCAAGTATTTAAGATATATTTTAGGTATTATAATATATTTTAAAATCTTATGACGAATATCCCATGTAAGTCCCATGGTTGGGGCTTGATAATACATATACAAATTTTATTGAAAATTATAAACTTTTAAATGTACATTTACATTATTAAAAAATATTTATAATGTTATTAAACAAAAATTTACTACATTAATTATTTAAATTAAATGAATAAAAAATTTATAAATTATGGTTTATAAATATTAATTTTATTTTAAAATATTATTTAATTAAATAATATAAAAAGTACTTAAATTAATTATAAATATTATATTAATAAAAATTTAAATGATTAGTTATTTTTCAATTTTTTAAAGTTTATTTTATTAATATAATATCTTTAAAAAAAATGAAGAATCTAACGTCTACAACAAAAGTAGAGATAAGTTTTGGGAGAATGTGAACCTATGTGGTATGTTAGATTGGATAGGATAGAATATAATAATTTAGGATAGAATAGAATAAGAATTATTTTATTTGAGCTTGATATAATTTAAGATTAGATCGGATTAAATTAATGCAATATATATAATTAATATTATCACATGCAATTATTTTATTTTTCTTTCTAACTTAGTTTTAATTACTCTGTTCCAATCTTATTGTAGCAAAAACATGAACAAACATTGCCATAATTAATTTAATATAAATTTTGTCAAATCTAATCCAATTCAGAATCCCTCTTTTCTCTCCTATGTAATTCTATTTTATCTATTCTGATTCAGCATGCAAAACATGTCTTGTATTCTCAACTTTTTCATCAAGTAAAGGGCAAAAAAACTATAATCAATATCCAAATGTCATCGCTACATCCGTACACGTGTCATGTTTGATGTAGACGTCTCAAAGCAGTTTGGCCACGCCTAAGTGGAGCCCCCAGAGATCTCTAGTCACTCTCATTTAAACAGTTAGCAGTAAAACACGCTCTCACTGTGCATTGCAGTGTATGTGATTGTGACAAGAGAGATGATGTCACAATTCACTATCACTTTCATCATTCTTTTGGGGACATGATTGACATTTTAAATTAAGAAAAGGGCATTTTTGGTTCCTGCAAAATGACTTTATGCTAAAAAGATCGAAATGGTTAGATACGGATTTGATAACATGTAATCATATTTAACTATTTATAAATATGATTACAATAAGACGGTAGAACAGTGGCTGACCAACAAAATCATGATCTCAAAATGAGGTCAGTGCCCACGTCAACTGCCATCGTCAAAATCGCTTTATTCGGACAATTTTAACGTTGAAATTTAAAGGGGTTATTGATTTTATCCCGTAGTTAAATATTAAAAAATATAAAAAAAATCTTATTTTTTATTCTTTTAAATTAATTATATTCAAAAAAAATTTAATCAATTTAACCGAAAATTTATATCTTAAAACACAATTTACTTAATTTAAACATTATTTTACTTTGAATTATTAAATTTACGTAAACTTATATTTTTCCAATCCTTAAACAACATCAAAAATTATATTGAGATTACATGTATCCCAATCTTTCAATTCTATTCTTGTTACAGCGTCACACTTTCATTAGCTTCTCTCTTTTAGTATAATGATCATGAATGAATCTTTACTTAAAATATTTAATACTAGTTGAGTTTAAGCCATGATTCATATTAGGTTTATTTACATAATAAATCCTAACCTACATCAGATATCTTTATAGTGTAAAAAGTCCTAACCTACGTTAAGTCTCTTTATAAAATAAGTCCTAATCCGTATCATGTGTCTCTATTTATAATGGACAGGAAAGAATAGTGTCAAGTCTCTGAGTACCTATGTTATCTCCTAGTGTAATAGTTGGGATTGACCCTTCACTTGAGATACATTAAACTAGTCGAACTTAAACCTTGTCCACCATGTCAGATGTCTTTATGCACAAGGAACAAGAGGGAGTAAACCAGATATCTAACCAAATACCTCTATCATTCTGACTGAACGTCAGGTCTCAAGGCTGAAAGCTGGGAACAAATGAACAATATCCCACTTAATCGAAGTCCTGAGCCTTCTCCTTAGATGAAGGCCCGAGTAACACTCCCCCAAGTTTGATCCTGACCCAAAAATACTTTGTTATGAGATCATTGGCATGCAATGAAGACTTGATCAATTATTCAGGATTAGAGTAATAATCAAGTGTTATAAAGAATACTCGAATGTTACCAGACATGGGATTGCAACATTTGTTGTTACCAGATTTTAGAAGAGTAACAGTCAAGAGTTGAGAGAAAAATGCACGAAAATGGATAAGTAGAAAGTGTATTCTTTTATTAATGCTATATCAAAAATTGTTACATCAGCACATGCGTATCAATGTTTAAAAAGATGACACAAGTTTATAAAGAATAGTAAGTACAAAAAATCAAGTGTACAAACACACTGATGAATTTACAAGTACTTGATATTGTCTTCGGAAAAGGACGACACTTCCATTAGCATGCTGGGGGGTCGGTGGGTAGGTGCTTATTCTTCATTACGGTATGAAGCCTGGAAGCCATACGGCTCAACACTTGTAGTAGCTGCTTTAGAGAGCCTACCTACTATGGTAAAGTCGAGGCGTTCTTCAATCCTTTACCTCTCTTCATTAGCAACCGCATCGGTGGTATGGGTAGGGGCTTTGGGAGGAGCATCAAAAGCTTATGTTTATAAGATCCCTAAAACTTCATGACCTAGTTGGCTGAAAAGTCAGCTCAGATTTATCTCTGGATATTCTTTGAGGAAAAGGTGACTGGTCAGGTCTATATTATTGAGACTCTAGTTGGGTGGAACCTCTTCCATCTTCTTCTTAAGTCCCTCCAAGGACCTCTCCATTTCTTTGTATCGATCTCCCAAAGAGTTATATTACCGAGAGCTGGCTACACCCTTTTTCTACAACAGTGATGTCACCCAAAATCATCGGTAGATGTTCCTTTAATATGCCTTCCTCTGTCTTGAGGGATTAATACAGGTCGGTCAACTTGTTATATTGGCTAGTAATCTTCTGATTTGTCCTCTCTAACTCTTCATTTTTAGTTGTCAGGGTTTGGGTTTTGGTCTCAGCGATTGAAATTTTTGACTCTAAAGTTTCCTTTTTTGCGATCCATCGAGACTTCTCTGCTTCAAGGGCTGAGATTTTGGCCTCAAACTCCTCTTTTTCTTTGGCTGCCTTCTACCCCACCTTTATAATTTTCTCATTGGCTCTCTCCTCCAGTTTTTTCACCATCTCAAACATCTACTCTCAAGTGGTCACTGTATTCTACAGGTCTTCTTTGAATAAGTTGAGCATGTAAGCATTTTGACCAGAATAGAATACAAGCATAAGCACAATGAATCAAACATTGGTATGAAGAATTACTGAGTAGAGTGTAAGAGAACTTACCCTGTGCATCCACATGCTCATGTACTCAAAGACCTCCCTCAGATCTACATCAACCATGCCCTCCATGCTCTTTGGAGAAATCATCTCCCGGGCGTGATTGATCAGGGGAAGTAGATATATAAAGTTCCCTCTTTTTTCCTTTAGGGAGGTCATCAGGGAAAATGCCATCAAACACCTGAACTTATTGACATGTTTGTCATGGCTCTTACTTTTGATGATAATAAAATGGATGACCAAAGAAAAGTGGAAGATCAAGATCAAGAATCAAAATGAAGAATTCTCAAGTGTTATATAATTTTGATGTAAATATGATTGTAAAGTCAAAATATGCTCTTAAAATATCTTTCACAAAAAGGCCTCATGATTTTAAAATATTTTATGAAATAATTTTTAAAAGTATCTCAAAAACTCCCCTCTTGTTAAAACCAAAAAGCTTTATATTTTTAAGAATTCAAAGATTCGATTGAACGAACAGGGCAGTTCATTCGAATGAAATGTTTGTTCTTCAAAACACAGGAGAGTCGAGTTTTATCGATTGAACGAATGTGGATATTCATTCGAACGAAATGTTTGTTCTTCAAAACACAGAGAGCTCAGTTTTTATCGATTGAACAAACAGAAAAGTTCAGTTGAATAAATAGTAAAGTTCGATCGATCGAATAGCAAGTTTCAAAAACAAAGGACTTGATTTTTGTCGATCAAACAAATAGGATCATTCATTCGAATGAAATTACTGTCATTTTTTAAAATAGGGGACTCAATTTTTATCGGTTGAACGAAGTATGAGTATCATTTGAACGAAATAACCAATTCGATCGAACGAAGTGTACATCTTATTCGAACAAATTAAAGACAGTTCATGATCTTGCCATCAGAGCCTATTCGATCGACCGAATACATCCCTTTGATCAATCGAATCATCATATATTTGAAAAATAATGACTAGTTTTTCTGTCTAATGGTCATATTTTTTCTAAAACTATAAATAGTCCTCTCGTTTGCTTTTGAAAGTCTTCTTGGACGTCTTATATCACTGTTATATTGACTTAAAGAGCAAAAACACTTACTTAAGCTTAAGCTTTTATATATTTAGGCTTTATCTCAAACCCATAGCTCTCATAACTCATTTCTTTTTAGTATTCTTTTGAGAAGGGTTAGAGAAATCGTTGTACTTCTTATTTCATCTTTTTCTTGTGTATGTAAAGTGATTGGAAGGGATCCTCTCACTTGGGTTTTGGTTGTATATCACTTGGAGTATTGATTTATTTGTAAGATTCGAAGGTGAGCCCGTAAAATATTCATATTGTAAAAGTTGAAGCCTTGGTTTATAAGGCTTGATTAGTGGAAATCTTCAAGTCGTGCTTGAAGAAAGTGGATGTAGGTTTGAAGTTAGTCGAATCACTATAAATTCGTGCTTTACAGTTTTCTCTCACTCAAATCTCACTATCTTTGTATTTTTTATGGTGGTTAAATTATTATAAGATTGAGTTTATATTTGCAAAAATTTTTGAAACTCAATTCAATCCCCTTCTTAGGTTGCCTTAGTAAGATTTTATTTGGTATCAAAACGGGTTCTCTTAAAAAGGACTTAATCATCTTAGAAAAGATCCATGGTAACTATCAAAAATATTGAGGGAAAATCAACCATTAGACCTCTATTCTTTGACAGAAATGACTATGCCTATTAGAAGACAAGAATTAAGAACTTTTTGTAAGTCACGAACTATAAGCTATGGAGGCTAGTTAGTGTTGGGCCGTATACACCAATGATAAGAAATGATAGAGGAGAAAGTATTCCCAAATTGGAAGATGAATAGAATGAGAGTGACTTGAAGAAGATCTCACTAAATGCAAAGGCCATAAATGCCTTGTATTGTGTCATAGACAAAAAGGAGTTCCATCGTATTTCCATATATGAGAGTGCCTACGACATTTGGTATGCCTTTGAGATTGTCTATGAAGGAATAAATCAAGTCAAAGAGTCAAAGATTAGTCGGCTTACACAATAATATAAACTATTCAAAATGGAACCTCAAGAATCCATTCATGAAATATACACAAGGTTTACGAATATTGTGAACTCTCTAAAAGCTCTTGGGAAGAAATTAACAAATAGTAAGCTTGTGAAAAAAATTCTAAGATCGTTGTCCAAAGAATGGAGAGCTAAGATTACAGCGATTGAAGAAGCAAAAGATCTCAATGTGCTTCCTCTTAATGACCTAATCGGATCTCTCATGGGCTATAAGGACAAAATCTTGGACGACAAGGATGATAAATATAAGAAGAAGAAGAGCATGACTTTTAAGGCCTCCATGCATGATAGTGATGAAGATAGTAGTGAGGAGGAGGACGAAGACATGACTCTTATGGCAAGAAAGTTCAAGAAATTTTTTAAGTTCAAAAAGGGATATGATAAGAAAATTTTCAAAGACTACCAAAATGATGGTGCTGGGGGAGACAAGGGGCATATCAAAGCAGATTGTCCACTTATCAAATTTTATAAATTCAAGAAGAAAGGAAAGAAAGCTATGGTTTCTACTTGGGACGATGATGAGGATAACTCCTCGGATGAGGAAGTCGAAAATGAAGTGGCCAACATGTGCTTCATAGCTCTTGAGGATGAAGATGAGGTAAAATCCCCTTACTTAACTTATGATTATGATGAGTTGCTAGACACTTTTGAGGAATTACATGATGAATTCGAAAAATTACTCATTAAGAATAAGGCTTTAAATAAGCAAGTAAATTCCTTTTTAAATGAAATGCTTCTCTAAATGAAATAAAAACCAAGCTTGAAAAGGAAAAGGAATTTCATTTGCTTGAAATTGATGATCTCAAAAAGAAGTCTAGGGATTTAAATGAAATTGTTCTGAAATTCACTAAAGGACAAAAGAACTTAAACGCTCTTTTGGGATCACAAAGGTGTGTGTTTGACAAGTGTGGTATAGGATATCATCCTTATATAAAACAAAAGCTTTACAACAATTATTTTGTGAAACCATCTTCAAAGAAGGAAGTAAATGCCACTTGTCATTATTGTTATATATATGGACACACTAGCAATAGGTGTCCCATAAAAAAAATATGTTTGGCATTAACATGGTGTTGGTTCCTAAAAGAATCAAAGCTAACCCTAAAGGACCCAAAAGTATTTGAGTACCTAAAATCAAAAATAAATGGTGATTGTAGGTGACAAGGAGTAAGAAGTGGCTCCTCAATAGCGGTTACTCCAAACACATGACGGAAAACATGGTGATCCTCTCAAATTTTGCTAAGATCACAAATGGAGGACATGTAGCTTTTGGAGACAATGCTAGAGAACAGATACTTGGCTCCGGGAATGTTGGTAAGACCAACTCAACTCTTATAGAAAATATTTTGTTAGTTAGTAGTTTAAAGCATAATTTACTTAGCATATGCCAACTTTGTGATAAAGGATATGTTGTGGTGTTTAATAGTTTAAATTGTATGATTAAAAATACCATAAATAATGAAGTTATTTTTGTTGGAAAAAGAAATGGAAGTGTGTACACCATTGACGTTGATTGTGCATCCTTCAATGAAAATTGTTTTTTTACATTGCATGAAAATAATTGGCTATGGCATAGAAGACTTGGTCATGTCAGCATGGATTTAATTTTCAAATTTTCCAAAAAGGATTTAGTGAATGGGCTTCCTAATGTTAAATTTGAAAAGGATAAAGTGTGTGATGCTTGTCAATTTGGAAAATAAGTAAAATCTTCTTTTAAAGCAAAACCCAAATTTCAACTTCTAGACCTTTACAACTATTGCATGTTGACCTTTTCAGACCTTCAAGAATCGCAAGTCTAGGAGGCAAGTATTACACATTCATTATTGTTGATGATTTTTCTAGATACATTTGGGTGTTATTTTTAGTAACCAAAGATGAAACCATTCATTCTTTTTCAAAGTTTTCAAGAAAGATTCAAAATGAAAAAAGCATCACTATAGTATGCATTAGGAGTGATCATGATGATGAGTTTGAAAACCTTTTCTTTGAAAAGTTTTGTGATGATCATGGTATTGAGCATCAATTTTCATGTCCTAGGACTCCTCAATAAAATGGTGTTATAACAAGAAAAAATAGGTCTATTTAAGAAACGATTAGTACTATGCTAAATGAGTTTTCTCTTCCACATTATTTTTAGACTGAAGCTATAAATACTTCTTGTTATATTTTAAATAGAATCTTAATTAGACCTAATTTAAGCAAAACCCCTTATAAGCTTTGGTTTGGTAGAAAACCCAATATTGGTTATTTTAAAGTTTTTGGATCAAAATGCTTTATTTTAAACACAAAAGATAATTTAGGTGAATTTGATTCAAAATCCGATGTTGGAATTTTTCTTGGTTATTCTTTAACTAGTAAAGCTTATAGAGTTTTTAATAAAAGAATCCTAGTTGTTAAAGAATCCATGCATGTTACTTTGGATGAATCTAACCCCTTCTCTTCGAACAAAGTTGTGTGTGATGATGATATTATAGATAATTTGAAAGACATACAACTTGAGGATTCAACAAAGGATAGGCAAGACACTTCCCTGAAGGAAGAGGAAAGCATTGCTAAAGGAGAAGATGCCAATGATCAATCACTCTCCAAGGAATGGAGGTTTGCAAATCTCACCCTAAGGATTTAATTTTAGGAAGTCTCTCACATAGCATCATGACTAGATCTAGCATTAAGAATATTTGTAATAATGTTGCATTCATACCTCAAATTGAATCTAAAACTTTCCTTGAAGTTGAAAAGGATGAATATTGGATTTTGGCAATGCAAAAAGAGTTAACTCAATTTGAGAGAAATAAAGTGTGGGAATTAGTTCTTAGATCGGATCATCAAAACGTAATTGAAACAAAATGGGTTTTTAGAAATAAAATGGATGAATCTGGGTTGGTTGTAAGAAATAAGGCTAGATTAGTGGCTCAAGAATACAACTAACAAGAAGGAATTGATTTCGATGAAACCTTTACCCTTATAGCTAGACTTGAATCTATAAGGATATTGCTTGCCTTTGTATGTCATAAAGATTTTGTGCTTTATCAAATGGATGTAAAAAGTGCATTTTTAAATGGTTTCTTAATGGAGGAAGTTT
>JAVXUL010029750.1:0-11019 GCA_035590515.1 Trichilia minutiflora
GATAGATTGATCCCCATTTGTTTTATTTGGATGAGTACTTTTGTTTATTTATATATATATGAACATTTGAAGTGCCTGTGGTTTTGTTGTATTCTTTTAGAGTTTGGGTGTAAGGTTGGATTTGTTTGAAAGTGTGATGTGAAATGTTTGTGAAAACAAAATTTTTTTAAATGCTTTATAGATCTTTAGGTTGTATTCTGTGTGATTGAGTACACCCTGGAGATCTGTGGTGTTTGTCATAGTGGGACCCACGGGTTGGGGTGTGCCAGGATGAGAACCACCAATCGACACTATCACGAATTAAGAGGATGATCAGAGTCATAGGATCGAACGATTGAAGCCTGGGTGTGCTATTCTCAATAACTCAAGGATTTTTAGGGATTGAGATTTAAGAGAACTCAGGGAAAACCAAAGAAGCACGAAGGATTTTTGGATTTGAGGGGAAGAATGGGGAAAGATTGGAGAGGACAAAACGACGTGGTTAGGTAATTTTTTATTTTTATAATATAAAATCATAAAAACGCGTTTTCTTCGATTTTAGGTGTTAAAAAATGTTTTTGACCTAATTTCAATTTTAATAAAATCAAAAATATTTTTTATTAAAATCGCGATTTTAACTGATTTTACAAGTCAAAATCATAATTTTGATAACATTGCACATGACTACTCAAGATTAACATCAGTGATGGATCAGATTTTTAACTAAATTGCATTCATTCTTTTATTTTTATAGTAAATAATAATTTTAATAAAATCTTATTATTTTTAAGTTGATAAAAACCAACTGATGATCTCAAAGTTACTCAAGGTCAGAGTAACCGTTGAAAAGAATAACCAGTCTAATGATTTTATAACAGATTAAGTTTTCATAATAGATTAAGTTCTTCTAAATTTAAGATTCTTTTAAAGTTTTCTAATCATTTCATAATATTAATAAGATAATTTAATTGAGCATTTTATTTAAAGAATTATTATTTATTTTATACAGTAATTCGCTCATAGAGTATAGTTTCATATACTCACCCATACTCACCCTACTCACTTTTTAGTTTCAGATAAATCGAACTAGTTGGTAATTCATATGGTGGTGATTCGATTTCTAACTTGATTCACATCTGAGTACTCTGAGTCTACTTAGGTTATATAAACCATTTGTATTTTATATTAATCTTTTTTATACTTGTAATAGTATTTGTAAATTTAAATCTCTGTATAATTATGATTTAGAGTTTTCTTTGTCTATAGAAATTATTTTAAAAGTTTATAAATTACACCATCATTATCATCATGAGATGTGTATATTTTAAATGCATATGATGATAGATTATTGGATGTTTTTATGTGATTGAGATTGAATTTAGGATTTGATGAGGTTTGTTCTTTTTGAAATAAAAATTTAGGAGTGCTTTTAAATATTTTAATTTGAAAATAGGTACCGTAGAAGCTTTATAGGCTTTTAATGTATATTTAGGAATTATAGAGTACATATTAAGAGTTTGTGATAACTGTCATGTGTGGGACTCACGAGTCGGATCGTGGCAGTGGTTTCGGAGGGTTTTGATATTATTAGTGTGATTTACTTAGCTTAAATGTATGTGAAATTGGCAGGGGTTGAAGTTGACTTTAATGAATTGACATCTAAGAAACATGGTTGATACTTTGGTGATGTTGGCGACTTGAGAACATTTGGTGTTGAAGAAAAAGAAGCTGAAGACAGATCAAATTTAAGAAACAAGTGGTAAGAACCATAAAGGGGTGTGCTTTGAAGTTATGAATAACTCAAGATCGAGTTTTTCTCAAATGAAGAAAAGTGACGCAAGGTTAAGGAGTCAATTTAGCGATAAGAAAAATCACTTTTAGAGACTTGGTTTTCAAAGATTTAAAGCAAATTTGATAGATCGAGTACAATTAAATGGTCAAACAACTTGAGGCCCAAAACCTTTTAAAAGATTTGGAAATTTTGATAGACTTAGTACCATGACGATTAATCGAATCGTAAGAAAATTTATATTTTTACATTTTTTTCAAATTTATTTTCTTTATATTTTCATTTTATTTTAATGATAATAATATAATTATACAAAATCTTAAGCTTTCATTATAAATAGGGAACTTAAACTTTATTTATGGATTTTTTTATTACATTTTATCAAATATCTCAATTTTTGAAATTTTAAGATTTTAAATTTCTAAGATTTTACATTCATTTATTAATTTTTTAGTGGATTTCAAGATTATCCGAAATCAATTATGAGTTGGATTCATTAAACATGCTTATAAGCTACGGTAAAAATAAATAAAAAAAATATGTTTATTTTAATTTTTTTTATATTGTTGACTTTTATGAGATCATATCAATTTGAATCATAAATGAAAAATATGTTTATTTTTATTTATTTAAAAAGTGTTCTATTTTTATATTGTTGATGTTTATGAGACCATATCAATCTTAATCATAATTGAAAAATATGTTTATTTATTTATTTTTAAAAGTAATTTTTTAATACATTGGTGACGTTTATAAGATCATATCAATCCGAATCATAATTGAAAAATATGTTTCTTTTATTTATTTTTAAAAATGTTTTATTTTTATATTATTGATATTTATGAGATTATATCTAAGGATATCAATTCGGATAAATGTGTCGTATTCGTGTCATGTTAATAAATTTATAATATTTTTTTATATTCATTTGAATCCCATCTGTTTATTAATTCTATCAACAATCCTCGATCTGAATACATCTATTTATTAATCGTGTCATCCGTTTACTAATCGTGTCATTTATTTTTTTAAATAAGTGATATAACATAATACTATTAGATCATTAACTCAATCTAATCTATTTATTTTTTTTAATTAATCAATATAAAATTTAATATATTTAATAAATTATTTATTTAAATAGAAAATAAGTATCAAATATAAATAAATAAAATTAATATATTAAATAATTATTTATTTAGACATAATTATTTATTGAAATACAATTATTCATTTAACTAATTGTGTTTTAATCATATTTTAAACAAATAAACGAATTCAGAAGGTCAAATCCGAATCCAATACAATTATTAATCGTATAATACGAATACGATCCGATTATTATTCATGTTAAAATTTTCAAATACAAATTCGTTTAATTATATAAAATTCGTATCGAATTTATAATCCAAATTATCACCCTTTTATATCAATCTTAATCATAATAAAAAAAATATGTTTATTTATTTATTTTTAAATTTTTTTTATTATTTATATTATTGACGTTTATAATATCAATCGGAATCATTATTGAAAAATATTTATTTATTTTATTTTCAAAAGTACTTTTTTTTATATAGTTGACGTTTATGATATCATATCAATCCGAATCATAATTGAAATTTTCAAAATTATTTACTGCATCTGTTATCCACGTATTAAAGAAATATTGGGAGAGATGGGTGGGGCTAAAAGAGTGATTATGATTGGCGTGAAATTTTGTTTTGATGAAATGGTAGCCTTTGTCCCATCAGAAATTAGCCCATCGGGACTATCAGGGCCCTGAAGTCATGGGTTTTTGAAATACTATAATGGATCATAGGACTTGACAAGAGCCCAATATTTTTAGTCTGTAAACTTTTTCTTCTGAAAAAAATAAAATAAAATAAAAAATCTACCTCTACTCTATCCATTATTAACTAAAGGCGGCAAAGGCCATATTGCATCATATTGGAGTATAGACATTTTCTGTTCTTATTTTTAATTTTTTTTAAAAAATAATTAAATTATTAAAATATATGTATTAAAAAATAATTTGATTTATACCATAATTGTTACGTGTATTGTTAATTATTTTAATTTTTAAATAATATACCCAATTAATCGTGCTTTTGAATCAATTTGTATACTAGCCCATGAAACTTTCATTTCATGCATGAGATGTAAGCTCGGTCCAAGGTAATAAACGCTCGTGTCCTATGTCAATTAAGTCTGTTTGTTACCTTTATTATTAACATTTTCTGGCTAGGATCTATACTCTTAAATATTAGTGTAGTTTCCTCTCGTAATATTAATATTAATAGAAGAGAGAGTAGGAGTGATAATTTGGATTATCATACGATTATTTAATATAATTAAATATATTCGAATTTGAAAATTTTGATACGAATAATAATAATCGGATCATATTTATATCACACGATTAATAATCGTATCGGATTCGAATTTGACCTTCTAAATTCATTTATTCGTTTAAAATACGATTAAGATACGATTAATTAAATAAATAATCGTATTTAAATAAATAATTATATGTAAATAAATAATCATTTAATATAATCATTTTATTTATTTATATTTGATACTTAATTTATATTTAAATAAATAATTAGTTAAATAGGTTATATTTTATATTAATTAATTAAATGAATTAAATAGATTAAATCGAATTAATGATTTAATTATACCGTATTATATCACATATTTAACGAATAAATAACACGATTAATAAATAGATGACACGTTTATTAAACGGATGATATAATTAATAAATGGATCGTATTTAAATAAGTATAAAAAATATTATGAATTTATTAATATGATATAAATACGTTACGTTTATTCGAATTGACACTTTTAAAAGAGAGTTATAGGAGCTGAACATACCATTACTCAAACTCTAATGGAAAAGCTCCACCATAATTTGAGATACAAGCTTTTCTAAGGAGATTAATTAAGCATGTTTCACCAGAAGTGGAACCAGAAATCTAAATAAGGAGTTAAAATAGGATTTTATTTATTTTACATAAACACTTAAAAAAAATATTTTATTTATTAATTTAAATTTTTAAAAATTTTAAAATTATGGGGGTTGGGGGGGCTCATTGATAATGTGGTTCCGCCCATGTGGTTCATCTTTAGGTTACTTTTTGGGTTGGATGACTAAGAACTTATTACATGATTAAATTTAATGACGTAACACTTTCACAGTCATTAGACTCATATAAATCATTTATAATATAAAAATCTATTAAGTTTTAATACGTATATATGTTATCTTAATCTTTATTTTCATCACTGAAAAATTATTATGAATCAAAACCCTCTTTAGCAGATAATAATACTCTATATAACTACGGAAATTATCATTTTTGCATGTCTATATTATTAATTCAGAATTAATTTTTCCCCCGTCTTCATCTTCTTCCAAGAAATTACCTCAACTCTATTCATAAAAATTTGCAATCCCAATTTTCAAATACCACAAAAAGCATTCTTTCTCAATGTACACATACAATGCAAGCAAACCAGAATCTGATTTATTCGAACTTTAAGCTCGCATCGTAAAATTATTGTATACAATACCAATCAGGTTTGTGAAAAAATATTCGACAACAAATTTCCAAATTTTCTTTAAGATTTGTTGATCAGGGCAATAAAGATTGATATTTTATCAGAATGAAAACGCAAAAAGATTATAATGACGGGTTGATATTTATTTTGTTTTTCTAACATGATTTTTTTGGAATACTAACATATATTCTTAATATAGCTTTTTATATTATATGGTAGAAAGTGGACCCCCAGTTCTTCTCGTGATCCTGCTAAGTGTCTGCCAAAATGACAATGACTAACCTACCTTATCAAAACTTGTAATCATTTAATCAAAGTTCTGCTACAGCCTTCAGCACCTGTGGTGATTTCACCGTCCCCTAGCCTAGGCATTTTTTAAGGCGGCAGAAGCAAGCAACCTTTGAGTTTCATGGCTTCCTGTGCTCTACCCTCCAGCCTCCAACTGTATGTCTATTACTATACGCATGTGTTGATAAGCATCAACAAATTTTAAGAAACGGAACAAACAATCCATTTCACTTGGCATTTGGGCTGGGAGCCATGTATAATATGCTCAAACGAAAGAGAGCTGAATTTGTCTTCCCTTTAATTTATGGCACCATCCGGCTGTTCACAACTTATGCTCTCAATCAGAAACGGCGGGGAACAATCCAAAACTCGACCTCATCTTCCCTCCATTTTTATCCATTTCAATTTTCATTGACTATAAACATACCTTCCAAGCATGCAAATTTATACGCTTTATCCAATTCAAAATCTTGAAAACAAGCAAAAAATGGGTTCTCTTTCTTGTTCCTGAGTGATTTTATTTTGGACGTTGATGTGTATTTTTGTGGGGTCTTTAGTGGCAGTTTCTGCTGGAAATTTGAACGAGGAATTTGATATCACATGGGGAGACGGTCGTGGTAAAATACTTAACAACGGTGGACTTCTGACTCTTGACTCTTGATCATTACTCAGGCTCAGGATTCCAGTCCAAGAACGAATATCTATTTGGAAAGATTGATATGCAGCTGAAGCGTGTCCACGGAAACTCTGTTGGCACTGTCACTGCATATTATGTAAGTTTCTGTTCGTAAATATATGCTGTTTCAATGGATTTAATTTCTACATAAAGAATTCTGCTAATATATCTGTTGTATTGCAGATGCGTTCACAAGGAGCAACGTGGGATGAGATAGACTTTGAATTCTTGGGCAACCTGAGTGGGGAACCTTACACTGTTCACACAAACGTGTATAGCCAAGAAAAAGGTGACAGAGAACAGCAATTTCAGCTCTGGTTTGACCCTGCAAATGATTTTCACACCTATTCTGTTATCTGGAATCCCAAACGCATTATATAAGTTTCATTTCTGAACTGATCAGAACGATTGATTTGTTTTTCTACAATTTGATTGACTTGTTTCATTGTTTTTCCTTGTATTTCAGCTTCTATGTAGATGGTATACCAATCAGAGAGTTCAAGAACCTGAAGTCTATAGGCTTTGCATTTCCAAGGAACCGAGCAATGAGAATATACTCAAGTCTCTGGAATGCAGATCAGTGGGCAACAAGAGGAGGTCTTATAAAGACAGACTGGAGCCAAGCTCCTTTCACTGCTGCTTACAGGAACTTCAGAGCTGATGCTTGCGTTTGGTTGTCAGGAAAATTTTCCTGCACTGCAAACTCCCCAGCTACACGCAAAAATTGGATTTAACAAGCCAACAGAGGCTTAACTGGGTACAAAAGAATTTCATGATCTATGATTACTGCACTGACACAAAGCGATTTCCCCAGGGATTTCCAAAAGAATGCGCCGTCCACTAAAGCTATTACTATCTTCATTTTACTTCCAAATAAATTTTACTACTTTTGTTGCTGTGAAAACAGTAGTTCTTTCTTGTATATTACATGATGTTTGTAATGTTATATGAAAGTGTGAATTCAAGCTGGTCCATATGCTCTGTTTTTTACAGAGTTGCTTGAATTATATACAACGTTCGAGTCATTTTTAATTCAAATTTATAATAAGCATAGAGTAAAATTACAGCAAAAGAAATATGTGCAAATTAAATGGTGAAGAGTTGCGAACTCACAGGAACGAATTAGCAGTTCGAAAATAATAACATCTGGTGTTAGGGATGAATTCTAGACTGTGTGGTTAGATGTATGGTCTGGGATTCCATTTTTAGGGTATGCTACAATTCAAGAGGGGGTCACGGCGGTGGGATGCTGTGCTAGTTCTCTTTTAGGATTAATCGAGGTGCGCATAAACTGATCCGAACACCTGAGTTAAAAAAAAAGAAAATAAAACTTCTAACTTAAGTCTCTAATACTCTGTACTTCAATTTTTAAACAAACTCGGATATTAATTTTTTTTTTTAAATTGAAAACACTATTAATAAAATAATTTTAAAAAATATAAATATATATTATACTGAAATTATTATAACCTTGATGTTGTAATATTTGTTCTCTTAGACATCCTTCTGACATTTAGGTGGTGTGATTTTGAAGTTGTAACGGCTATTAATAGAATTATTAATGTTAAATATAAAATTATTTTATAGTTATAATTAATATTATTAAATATTTTTTAATTTTTTAAAAAATATATAAAATATTATAATTCTAATTAAATTCTTAGTAAATATGCAAGTCATAAAGAATAGTTTTAGAGAAAAAAGCTCCTGTTACTTTTATATAATATAAATTTGTCTTTATATAATATTTGTGTCATTTTATTATATCAAAATTTTTAAGTTGTATAATTTTTTGATGAAAAATGTTCGTATTAGGAAAAGAAAAATAGTATTAAATTTTTAAATTAGTAAACTTATAAATAAATTAATTAGATAAAAATTGTTTTTATGAATAATTTATTATAATTTTAGATTTTTAAAATTTAGGCAAAAAGTACAAAAAACTATTTTAAATTCAGATAATTAAATATTAAAACAAAAAAAGAAAATATAGCCTCTTAATTAAGCTTAAATAACAAAGTAAGTTCTGAAAAATCCAGCCAACTTAAACTATTCACTAAATCTCATTTTATCCACTATCAACAGTTAACCCATATTTAAATAGTGATGGATAAAGAACAGACTTACAATGATTGCCAATTTATTGTTAAAAATTAAACATTTTTATTATATAATTTTTATATTAGATCACCACCCACATGTAATGATGGGTAAGCACATAGTGGCAAAATCAAAGTTGACACGTACAAATAAAATATGCACTAATGTATACGCGGCACTAGGAAAGATCCATGCATTTTCATGGTTAGTCATGATTTATCCAATTGATTAATGTTCTCTAGAAACTTTGATGTAGACCAATTCGGGTCCCGTGGCACACAGGAAAAAGATAGAATAGAGACATGGGAATAGAAAAGCGCTAAGGATCAATAATTTATACTTGGAAAAATTCTTTTACATTGGGTACGCGTAGAAACAAAGTTGTTCAAGTATTTGATGGTCAATAAAATAGTCAATAGCTACACATTTAATGTAATTACATAATGTCTTCTATATATAATTAGTTACAAATTAACCAAAAAGTATTACGTAAGAATATTGTCATATTAGTACAATTGTGTCAGGTCTTATAAATAGAATTGAAGTTATGAATTAATAAGAGATTAGAAAAGTATTGTCTTTATGAAAATATGATAATTAATAAATATTTTGATAAAAAATTTATATTTTTTAAATAAATAAAATCATACATATGTAATGCTCATGAATATGCATAGTTTCGATTGATCATGGAATTCGACGTGTCCCATACAATTCTTAGGATTAAACGGAATTAATTGGTTTGGTGAATGACAATGACAATAGACGCGGAGCTTTCGAACCATTGGTTCTGTAAATGTTTGGTGAAAGCCGAAGACTCTGTGGTCCAATATTAATTTCTTATAGATTTTATGTCAATTCCAGCTATCTCCAGCTAATATTTCTCAACCAATCTCAAGTCCACAAGCATCCTTACAAGCACGCACTTCCCACATCCGTATAAATTGCTACCATCACTCCAATATCCTTTAACTCGACCAAAAAAAAAAATATATCAAGACTAGTACGTAAGTGTTTCTCAAAAAATCTTTTGTTCATACTGAAGAATTAATCTCAATATCCATGGCTTCTTTAAATGCTTTTGTTCTGCTCATTTGTCTAGCGGTTAGCTCTTTCATGTTTGCTTCTGCTGGTAATTTCTACCAAGATTTCGATATTACCTGGGGAGATGGGCGATCAAAAATACTGAATAATGGGAACCTTCTTACCCTTTCCCTCGACAAAGCCTCAGGCTCAGGTTTTCAGTCCAAGAAGGATTACTTATTCGGAAAAATTGACGTGCAACTCAAGCTTGTTCCCGGAAACTCTGCTGGCACCGTCACCGCCTACTATGTAAGTTCCTCTTGTAAGAATGAGTTATGCTACGTATATATACCAACTCTTACATGATTATGCATGCTGATAAATAATTTTGTTTTTCTTGCAGTTAAAATCACAAGGATCAACTTGGGATGAGATAGACTTCGAATTTTTGGGAAATTTAAGTGGTGATCCTTATACTCTTCATACAAATGTATACACTCAAGGAAAAGGTGACAGAGAGCAACAGTTTCATCTCTGGTTTGACCCTACTACTGATTTTCATACCTATTCAGTTCTCTGGAATCCACGGCGTATTATGTAAGCTATTTAAAAGACTTTTCTTCTTTGACAAGTATATGCTTTTATTACCGTTTTATTATCTTCTAAAAGATTATTGATCTGATAAAATTCCCTCGGATATTTTTCAGCTTCTACGTTGATGGCACTCCTATCAGAGAATTCAAGAACCTGGAATCGAAAGGCGTTCTCTTCCCGAAAAGCCAGCCCATGAAGATTTACTCGAGTCTCTGGAATGCCGATGACTGGGCAACGAGAGGTGGACTTATCAAGACTGACTGGTCCCAAGCTCCTTTCATTGCTTCTTACAGAAACTTCAATGCCAATGCTTGCGTTTGGTCTTCTGGCAAATCATCTTGTGGTTCAAATAATTCCGGTAGTAAAGGAAATTCCTGGCTCACTGAAGAACTGGACTCCACAAGCCAACAAAGACTCGTCTGGGTTCAGAAGAATTACATGATATATGATTACTGCAAGGACAGAAAACGATTCCCACAAGGGCTTCCCAAAGAATGTGCTCTCAATAACTCATCCTAGAAGAGGGAAAAGAAGACAATAGCTGTTTGATGTTCTTTAATATATCTTCAGTTTCGGTTCTTTCGTTCTATGTATGTAATGTTTGTCACATAAATATTAAATATTAGTCTATGGTTCATTCTGTTTATTTAAATTTAATAAATATATAACAGGTGTTTAAATTTTATCTATCATCAATATTATTGCTAACTTGATTAGTTAATTTTATAATACATACACATATATCTCTTGATTGAAATTGAGCATTAAATGGAATTACAAATGTCAGTCCAATCTAAAATTGTCTTTCTATAAGGAGACCATCTAAGCTTTTGAATTTTTTTCTTAAATTTATTTTTTTTAATAAAGGGTAAGCATCAAACATAAGAAGAACATAATAAACTCAATTATTTATTAAGATATATACTGAAATTGAGGTGATATAAGTCAACTAATAAAAGTCAGTAGTTGTTGAAAATTAATTGATCATTAAATACAA
>JAVXUL010029761.1:0-11474 GCA_035590515.1 Trichilia minutiflora
GATATGAATAACCACTATAATAATGTACATAGGAAGGATGAACGTAGAAGGGACAAGCTCAAAGACATAGTTATGCCACATGGACTTATTACACATTCTAAGGCCAAGAAACTTAAGGAGACAATTCATGGATTTGTGCAAAGGATTATGGATCAAGAGTTGGTGATATGCATATGGGCCAAGAGAGGAGTTTTAATTGAAGAACTAAAACTAATCCATCTGAGCATGTGAAGACTAAGTCTAAGCTTAATAATAAAATTTTAATTAATCACTTGTTAAATTATGCTTTAGTCCATTTGTTTAGTTTTTATTTTATTTAACTTAGTTTTATTTTGGACTTATAAGTTTATTATTGACTGGGTCTAATACTAACCTAGTCTAAATCCATTAAGCATTAGAGTTAGCTTCTTATTTCTTTTAGAATTCTTTTAAAGTTAGAGTTCTATTTTAAAACTATTAATATCACTATTCCTTTAAGGCTATAAATAACCCCCAAATAGAAATCTCTAAGTAACTCGTGAGTTAAAATTTTTTTTAAAGGTAATTTTATTTGACGGTAAAGGAAAGCATATTTGTTTTGTTGACTATCGTCTAAAAGAAGTGTGCGCACAAGGGAAAAAAAACAATTATAATTTTTTACAAGTGTCAAGTAGAAAATAGGAATTAATTCCAATATCACTTATAGAAAACCGTGTATCTCAAAGTCTTCAACCGTCCAATTACTACTATCAAATTTCATACAAGTTAATAATTACTCATCCCCAAGCTTATGAGAAACAACCAAGCGAAAGAGGTTATTCTCTCTCGAACTTTTTTTATTATACCATCAACTAAAACAAGCAATTTAATTTTTTGAGGAAATAGCCCCACAACTGTCCCATGCTTGAATACTCTTAGCCGGAGCTTCAGAACGAATCAGTTCTGGGTAATAAGGTGAAGCCACTTCCACAAACTTATCGTGGCAAGCCCTTCCTTCAGCTACAAGATCCTTACAACATGCACCAGAAATCTTTCTATTTGCAAACACGGCTTCTTTGATTTCCTTGCCACAGGTTGGCTGTAACTTTGTTCCGCAATTCTGAAGATAATCGTGCTCTGGTGCTGGCAATGGAGGCAAGGGCACAACGTCCTTAATTGCAACAACGACCGATGACAGCATCACCAACCCGCTAATGACCAAAAGGGACATCTCGAAAGACCGGATAGCGATGTTTTCATGTTGTGTACAGCTTGTTCTAGGCTGAGAGAGTTTGAGAGAAGAATTCTTTCAATCGAATTGCAAGTTGCATTGAGAGCCGTTTATATAGTTTTGGATGTTGACGTTTTATGATTTTAAATGCAGTACAAGTTAGGTCATGGATGTTTTTTTTTTCCCGTTTTTTGTTAACATTTACTTCAATTTATTAAACACGTTAAGTTTTGTCTATCCTAGGGTAGCATCAATGAAAAATGCAAATCATACTACTAACGCATAAAAGAGGATGCCAGTAATTAAAACTACCTTATTTAATGACAAATTACGAAAAACTTGACCATTTATTTGTTTTTTGCGTGATGACAATACGAATTTGACATTTTCTATGTTGTAGTAGATCAAATTTCATCAAAGATCCTTACGATATGAAAGAAAAGATAGAGCAGCTGTTTTTCCAGATTTAACGACTCACTAAAAGAAATAATCCAGACCTTTTAAGAAAAATAGAAATATTGTCCAATGGTAAAATTTCTCTTTACTGAGGAAAAAACTCCGTTAGAAGATGCGATCGATACAATTCTTATGATAGAACAATTAAAAACTTATTATGGATTGTGTTCTTTTCGAAAAATATCAAATTCTCGTTAAAGGATTAATTAAAGTAATAATCTTATATATATACCCTTGTCATTTAATGTAAGAACAGTTAATCAACATGCTTTTAAAACATAAAATAATCAACTAAACTTAATTTAATGAATTTATGCAACAAAAGTAGTTTATAATTTATAACTAAATATTTATAATTTATTATAATTAATAAAAATAAAATATTTTTATCTTTACTTATTTTTTGTTTGGTATAGTTTTTATAAGTCAAACACGATCTTTTCTTCTTTGATTATAATTGAAGAAGGGTTCATTAAAATAAGAATATTAAATTGATCAAAAGAAAAAACTATTATATTGTTGGAATGTCAAGTGGAAGTGTGTGAAGTAAAAAAGTTCCACATTGAAAAGTTACAAGACAAATGAATAATATATAAGTGGAATGAACTATACACCTAATGCCTTAAGGTTTTTAGTTATAAGTGGTGTTCACTCACTTGGCCTACATATGTTCTCTTCATATTTTGAACAGGCTTAACAAGTGGTATCAGAACTTGAAAACAATGTCTTATCTCTCTTAAAGTCAAGTTTTACAGATTATGGTTTGTGTGATACTTGGATGTCTTCACTGAGTTGCTTGTTTGATTGTGTTAAAAATTCTGATGCTCAAGAGTAATACACCTTACTTTAATTTAAAATATCAAGCGATTAATGATGTGACTGTTGGCTGGGTCAATTTTTGACTCACAAAATTTCTTTGAAAACATGTGAAAATTTTTTTTTGAGGTGTAACTTAAGTTTAAATTATGAAATTGTACTCAAGCTTTAATTCCATTTCAGTGGTTGGAAGTTATCCTCATGAAATTCTATTCTTGAAATTTATCTATGTTTTTCATTTCAGAGTTATTGTTTTTAGGTGTGTTTAATGTTTATGCTTGATATTGTGCTTGTTTATGTAAGTCAAGGATTTTATAGGTAGATCCTCTAGAAACCCTCATGAGACAAAACTCGTCCACTAGGGACATCGTAGGCATTTAAAGACTTGTTGCTTAAGTTAAATGTAATCGTGGAGTCTAGTGTTATGTTTTTTTCTATAGAACACAATTATTAACCGCAAGCGCACAGTGTCAAGCTGTAATTTAGAACAAAAAATTGTTAAGTTGTCGATCCTATGAGGAATGTGAATGTTATAAGTAATGATTGCAATGTGAATGACTGAAATGTATTAAGGCAATACGAATAAACCCTATACTAAACTTAATTAAAACTAATGACTGAAATAATTGACTAAATTAAGTGACGAATCTGATAAAAACATGCTCAAGGTATGTAACTACACCCAAGTATTTATGGTTGCACTCGTTTATTATCATTAAATACCAATTATCTATTAACTCGGATTTAAGTTGATTTCATTTCATCTTTCGAAGATCAATAAAACCCTATATTCCACTACTCAAGTTAATATCTTTATTGAACTTGAATATGTGAAATAAGCATTAAGCATGACCCTATTTGTGTTACCTAGTAACTAATTGTTTTTCAGTCAATTAATAACTAGGTTATGCCTCCTTAATGTAATATAATAAATTTACTTTGTTCAACATCGTTCATGCATTCAACATATTAGTTTAATGATCAATTAAACTATACATTCAACCAGGAGCATAAATAGATAATTCAATTTCTTTGATAACAACGAGTTCAATTCATAAAATACTACGGGATCGTTACACCCTCAAGCACAGGGTAAATTAGCCAATCATAATGAATAATTCAATACAATTTGGATTACAAAACATGCTCAATAATCTAACAACTGAGAACAAGGAAAGAAAGAATAAACTCATGACGATAAACACTCTTGGTCTTCGATCTTTCTCCCTTGATCTTCAATGATTTTCGTCCTTGAGCAAGGTGTTTGAAATCTTCTCAAAATCCCATCTGGTTGCTAAGTCTTCCTTCCTCTAATTCCCATAAAAGCCCTTTTTATAGAAGACTCGTAGGGCACCAGCATATTCTGCGCCTACTCGCTGTAGCGAGAAAAGATTTACCGCTACAACGAGACTCTCTGAAAATTTCGCTGCAGTGAAGAAATATTATTCCCGCTACAGCGAGGGTTGTTTTTCAAAATTCCGTCTTCAAACTTAGCTGCCTTGACTTCTTTCTTCTCGGCTGTCTATAAACTACCTTAAATCGAGCCATTTCCTAGCAAATTGAACCACAAGGACCCTGCACACAATCAACACGAAAAACATAAAAAATACCAACGAAAATAACTTAAACTAAGCAAAAATTAACAAGAAATGATGAGTGATAAAATCACTCATTATCTATCGAAGTGTCCAGGTTTAGTTTTCTTTTAGTTAGTATTTTGTTCGTGACAACCAAAACTTATGTTGGGGGGAGTTTGATGAGTTATATTAGCAACTCATCGGACTTTAATTTTGGGAGATTTTTGAGTCATTTTTTAGGATAATTTTATGTGGTTTTGGTGTTTTTATACTGTGTAGGTCAAATTTAATAATTAAGTATGAATAAGAGAAAACAGAGCTTGATTAAACCATAATTGGAAGAAAGCTAATTAAGAGAGTAGGGAAGCCTGTTTGCTATTACAATGAAAAAAACTATTTTCCCATTGCAATGGAAAACAGCAAGCGTCATTGCAATGGGGAAAAATATTTTCCGGTGCAGCGAGAGATTTATTTCTACAAAATGACTTTCAATGTAATTCCATGCTGGAGCCAAGCAAATTTTGGTCTGTTACAGTGCCAAAAAGTAGGAATGAGTCCCTAAAACCCTAATTTATTGAGTATTTAAAGGAGCTTTCCTTGAAAAATGTACAAGGGAGGAGAGAGAGAAAGAAGCCTAGCACCACTCAAGGTTTGAGAAGGAATAACACCATAACCATGTTTTGAAGATTCATATCCAAGAAAGGGAAAACAAGGGCATTATTAGTTAGTATTCCTTTACTTGTAATTTGGAACGACTTTGTATTGAGAACATGGAGAAACTATATTTAGCCTTGTTTTTATTTACAATCATGTGTGGCTAAATATTTTATCTAGGGGCTTGTTAAACATAATTATTTGAATGATGAATTAATTGTTTTCCATTTATTGATTATTCCGTTTTAATTTATTTATGTTATTGAACTTAATGCTTTTATTTCCTTGATCACAAAATAAATAAAAATGTATCTGAAAACTTGACCTTGAAAGAGGTAGTTCTTAGATAGGATTGTAGATAACACAATGTAGGATGAGGGCGGGTCGGAAGACTGGGAAGTCCTGCAAGAACCTATAGTGGATTTAGAGCTTAACAATCTTCAATTGTGGGTTTTAAATAGGAAATCAAAATCTAATTTTAGAGGTATTATTAATTTGGCGCTTGAAAGAGTCGGATTAATTATTTTAGGAAGTCCATATTCTATAAATTAAGGATAATTAATGAGTGTGTAGCATAAAATATCATCATTACAAAACATTTTAATTATTTGTTTGCTTTCTGGGTGAGGACAGTCCAAATTTGACACTGTCTATGATAGAAAAGCTACACGAGTACATTTACAAACTAATTAATTTGATATTTATTATAAGACGATGGATTTAATTTTTGTTTCATATTTATCTTTGATTGTTGTATAAACAAAAGAAAATTCATTTAAATTTGATAGAATTTAGATAAGATTTTTTAATTTTTGGGAAATACACCTCTGTTCAATAAGGGAAGAATTTAGATAACTAATTAATTAAAATGATTTTTTTACGTTAAATATCAAGGAAATTTTACATTTGTCCTATTAAGAAATTGTGTTTTCATATCACTGCTATACATTGTTTTCAGCAAAGCCGAAATATTGTTCGTTGATGAGAATGATTTTTCAAATTCGAGGCTTGCCGCCAGGTTTTTCGAAGTGTTTCTCAAAATATGGGACAATTCATCCGAGAAATACCATATTCTTCTTCTTTATCAATTTATTAGCATTCGTTATGTCAAATTTTAAAATAATAATAGAAATATAATTAATGTATCACATACGCATGAAGGAATGTTAATTTTTTTGCTAATTCATATCAAATAAAATCTAGGTCACTCGTACATTAAAAATTTTTTTAAAGGTAATTTTTTTCATGGTTAAGGGAAGAATATCTGGTTTGTTGAATGTGATCTAAAAGAAAAGTATGTACAAAGGAAAAGAAACAATTATAATCTTTTACAGGTGTCAAGTAGGAAATTGGCATTGTCAGTTTTCATAACAAAATAAGACTTTCCTGCTCTTTAACTTTTGTTGCTGCCCTTTGTTGCCTCAAATATTTCCAAATCGTAGCATGAAAGGCCGTGTTGTAATATTAAACTAAATCCATTCTTCGATGAATTTCTGAGCAACTGTCTAGATTCTTGATTATGAAAATCCTAACAATTAACAAATTAATTTTATTGTTCGACGCCATTATTTTTAAATCGACATTCCAAATGGAAGTTTAGTAATGTCACCACAAAGTGCGTAGCACTAGCAAAATACGCTCGTGTTGCTTAGATGGAGTAACATATATGCTGATTTCAATGAAATACGTAGCGCTTAAAAAAGTATATATGATGTTGAAAAATAGAAAGCAAAGGCTAGGACAATACGATTTCTATGCATTATCAGCATTTTTCTTCTTCTCTAAATTGGGCGTGAATTTCTGGATAGGATTTCTTTGTGAAAATACTCAGTACCTCCATACATCAATGCTACTAGCATTCGCAGAATGAAAACTTTTTTAAAGATAATGAATTATAGCTACAGACAACCATGTATCTTAAAGTCTTCATCAGTCCTTTTACTACCATCAAATTTCATACAAGTCAATAATTACTCATCCCCAAGCTTATGAGAAACATGGAAAGCAAGCAAAAAGAGGTTATTCTCTCTCGAACTTTTTTTATTATACCATCAACTAAAACAAGCAATTTAATTTTTTGAGGAAATAGCCCCACAACTATCCCAAGCTTGAATACTCTTAGCCGGAGCTTCAGAACGAATCGGTTCTGGGTAATAAGGTGCAGCCACTTCCACAAACTTATCGTGACAAGCCCTTCCTTCAGCTACAAGATCTTTACAACATGCACCAGAGATCTTTCCATTTGCAAACATAGTTGCTTTGATTTCCTCGCCACAGGTTGGGTGTAGCTTTGTTCCGCAATTCTCAAGATAATCGTGCCCTGGTGCTGGCAATGGAGGCAAAGGCACAACGTCCTCAATTACAACAACAACTGATGAAAGTATCACCAACCCACTAATGACCCAAAGGGACATCTCGAAAGATCGGAGAGCGATGCTTTTGATGTTGTGTATGGCTCGTTCTATGTTGAGTGAGTTTCAGAGAAGAGCTCTTTGAATTGAATTGTGTAGAGTTTTGATCAAAGCAATTGGCATGTAATTGCTGCAAAATGTTTGCTGGTGTTTGCTGCAATTGGGGAAGAGGAACAGGAGAATTCAAGTTTGTTATTACCGTTAAATGTGTGGATTTGACACATTTGCCCTTGGTGGATTTAAGCCTGCAGTTCATTCATTAATGGAAATTTGGTAAATTGCCAAGAAAGTTAAAAAACAGAATGCCAAGATTCCAGAAACCGTGGAGATGCTGGTGATTTAATGATTTTGTGGCTTAAATTCTTGAGGGGGGTTAATTCTTTTGTAACAATTGTTTTCTTCTGTAAACTCACTGAAATCAATTCTAGAGACTGAATCCCTTGGGTCGATTCGTGGATGTAGGTTTTCTATAACCGAACCACGTTAAAAGTTGCTTCTTGAGTTTTCTTTTCTGGTTTTAGCTTTCATCATCTGCATTTCTGAGTTCTTGGTGTTGATCTTTTTCTGTTTTTCCATTTCTATCAATTGGTTCTTGTTTCGAGTGTATTCTTGGATTCTTAACAAATTGAAAGTTGCAGTGAGAGCCTTTTATATAGTTTTGGATGTTGACATTTTATGATTTTTGTTATACAGAACACCAGCTATCCAAGCTCACTCTCAACCACCAAAGAAAGAAATAACAATTCACATGAGTTTCAGCACAGACCTCTGCAGAAGAAAAATGACCAACGACAGATAAGAAACCAAGAAAGCAAGAAAATACAGAAAACACTAAGAGAGAGTTTGAAAGAATGCTTCCGTGTGTATTTACAAAGCTGAGAACAACAACCTTCTGATTACAACCTAAAACCAGTTATTTATACACACAGCTAGCTAACATTCTATTGGTTAGCAAGAAATCAAGAATCTATCAACTAACTAACTAACTACTCCTTGACCCAATCTCGTACAGCTCATACACACCATAAGCCCTGCACCTTGAGTCATGTACATTGGATCACACTCTAACAATCTCCACCTTGATCCTATGTTACATGACTTTCAGTTAATCATCCTTCTTCTTGGTATGTACTGATTTACCATTCTCCTGTACTTAGCTATTTTCATTTTCCAAAGAGCAATCATGACCATTCCAGTTCACCATATTGTTTTGCCCTGTTTCCTCATCAACAATCTTTAATAACTGCAAGCAATACTTGAATTTACTTACAGACACAACCTTGGTTAATATATCAGCAACATTTCTTATTGTATACACTTTTTGCAAACTCACTGTTCCTTCTTTAAGAACCTCTCTGATGAAGTGCATTCTTACATCTATATGTTTTGTTCTTTCATGAAAAGTTTGGCGTTTTGACAGGTGAATGGTGCTTTGATTATCACACAGAACTTTTGCACTCATGTTCCTAAGGTTCAACTCACTAACCATCCCCTGCAGCCATAAAGCCTCTTTTATTGCCTCCACAACAGTTACATATTCTGCCTCAATTGTAGATAAAGCCACAATATGTTGTAGTGAGGACTTCTAGTTAATCATGCAACCTTTGAAATGAAACACAAAACCTGTAATTGACCTCCTTTTATCTAGATCAACAGCATAATCAGCATCCAAATATCCCCTTACTAGCTCAGCATCTTTGCCATCTTTTCCATACACCAAACAACACTTCAAGGTCCTTTTAATGTACCTTAAAATCCACTTGACAGCCTACCAATGATGCTTCCCTGGATTGCTTAGGAATCTACTAACTTTACTCACTGCAAATGCAATATCTGGCCTTGTGTATACCATACCATTCATGAGACATCCAACTGTACTAGCATACAGGACCCTTTCCATTTCTTCCCTATCCACTTCTGACATTGGGTATTGATCTTTTGAAAGCTTGAAGTGTGCTGCTAAAGGAACATTTACAGCCTTAGCTTTATCTATCTAGAACCTTTGCAACACCTTGGTTAGATATTTCTCCTGAGACAACACAACTACCCCAACTGCTTTCCTTCTAATTATATCTATACCAAGAATCCTCTTTGCAGGCCCCAAATCCTTCATTTCAAACTCCAAGCACAGCAACTTCTTCAACTTATGCAATTTGCCCATATCTCTTCCAGCCAGTAACATGTCATTCACATAGAGTAAGAGGAATACCATATTATCTATATTATCTCCCTGAAAGTACACACAACTATCATAGCTGCTTCTAACATATCCTAACTTCTTCATATATTGATCAAACCACAAATTCCATTGCCTGGGTGATTGTTTCAGACCATAGAGGGACCTTCTCAGCAAATACACTTTGGCTCTTCCCTCCTTACTCTCAAAACCTTCAGGTTGCATCATAAAGATTTCCTCATCCAAGTTTCCATGCAAGAAGGTTGTCTTGACATCTATTTACTCTAGCTCGAGATCATATACAGCCACCAAAGTGAGTAGCATTCTGATGAAAATATGTCTCACCATAGGAGAGAAAACTTCAGCATAATCTACTCCCTCTTTCTGTGTGAAACCCTTTGCTACAAGTTTTGCCTTGTACCTCAAACGTCCATAAGCTTCTTCCTTCTTTTTGAATAGCCATTTACATTTCACCACCCATCTATCATCAGGTTTATCAACAAGAATCTATGTCTGATTCTTTTTAAATGATATCATCTCCTCACACATAGCTGAATACCATTCTTTAGCATATGATCTTTGCAATGCTTTCACCAGGGTTTTAAGCTCAGAAGAGTCTACATCTTCAGGTGACAGAAATGCATAAGATATTAAATAAGCATAACCATACCTTATGGGTGGTATTACAAACCTTTTCTCCCTGTCTCTGACTAGATTGTAGTTAGTGATGTAACAACCTGTGATTTTGAATAAGGGTATCTTTGTCTTTTTAGTAATGTACGCCCAAGTTTTTTAAGGATTTTAGTATTTCGAGGGTTGATTTGAGATTTTGGAAGAGTTAGAACGATAGAGACTGAGAATGGATGCCGGGAATTGATCGGGAACTCGATCGCATGAGAAAACTTAAGGTGGAAGGCATTCGATCGAACGAATGCCAAGTTGGTTCGAACGAATGGGATTCGATCGAACGAATGCTTGGTTTGACCGATCGAAATTAGTAAAGAGAGTTCACGAATCTTCGGTCGAACAAAACTTGACTTCAGTCGACCGAAATCATCATTCAGTAGAACAAAAGGTGGAGTTTGGTCGACCGAATCGTGTGAAAAGTCTGATTTACCCCTGTCTGGAAGCTTCTTTTCTTTAGTAATCAGGGACAAAATGGTAATTTTGCCCCCTTTTCTATAAATAGGGGAGCTGACCCTTTTTTCCTTCATTTTTCTTCTTTCTCCCCCTCTCCTTCTTCACGTTCGTCCTTCTCTGTTCCACACACCCACATTTTCTATTTTTCATCCTTTCTTCGATTTCTTTTTGTCATCGTGCTGCATTTGACATTCCTAATGCGTTGGTAGCTTCGTTTTGGCGCGAAGAGAGAAGAAATCGAAGGTGGGGAGCTAGGGTTTCGGACCTCATTTTGGGGTTTTCAACTTTCCAGGCCAAATTAGAAGAAACCAACCACACCGCGAGGTTCGTAGCTCCGTTTCTAACCCATCTGCATATCTCTTTTCCTGTTTTATGCATTTCGATTCGTATATGCTTTTGTATGAATTTTCGTAGATTTACGGTATTTCGATAGATTTTAGAATGCTCGTTGGTTGTAATGGAGTCAGGAATGTCGTAGGAAGTTAGAGGTGTAATTTCTGAGAAAATGGGTGAACGTGAACAGTAACTAAAGTTACTGTTCCGGTGGGCATATGGGATCCGCCTGTCGAAATTATGGAATCGAGCTGAAATGCATAATCCTAAGTGTAATGTGGGTTGTCGGTGTTGAGAATGAGGTATTTGGTTGAGTTAAGAGAAGTTTTAGATGATTTTGGGAGTGAACTGATTTTGGGTATTCGGGTTGCATGCATTCCTCGTATTCGAGTCTCGTGTGTAAGTTAGAATATGAATTGATGGAGTTTCGCTACCTCTGTGTAGGCTCAGATAGCGAGGAGCAGGATCGCGACCTGAGTGAGGAACTTTAGGGAGTGCGTACCCTCCCTAACGTGTGAGTGGAACTTTTTATGTTTTCGTTACTTTAAATGATTTTAAATGCTTTAAATATATATATATACGTTTCATAAATGCCGATATTGAAGATGCATACTTCGTTTTATATATATTTTGGATGTTTTATGAAAAAACTTATGTTTTAATGTCCTAGGAAGATAGAAAGATTTATGTTTATGTGGAGGCGGAGAAATGATGTTGTGTGG
>JAVXUL010029772.1:0-11474 GCA_035590515.1 Trichilia minutiflora
CAAGCATTCGTTCGATCGAATCCCATTCGTTCGAACGAACCTGGCATTCGTTCGACCAAATGCCTTCCACCTTAAGTTTTCTCATGCGATCGAGTTCCCGATAAATTCCCGGCATCCATTCTCAGTCCTCCATCATTCTAACTCTTCCAAAATCTTAATTCAATCCTCGAAATACTAAAATCTTTACAGAACTTGGACGTACATTATAAAAAGATAAAAATACCCTTATTCGAAATCACGGGTCGTTACAATAAATATTAAATGACAAGAATTAATAATAAATTTGTTACTAACAAAAATATAAAATTATTTTTTAATTTTTTAAAATAAGTAAATTTCTAAATATAATAACAATAAAATATTATATAATTAATCTAATATAATAATAAATTAAATAAAATACACTATAAATAAATAATAAAAATAATAAATTTTAAACTAACAAATTAAAGTAAAACTAATAATAATAATATTAAAATTTTAATTTCCTAAAATAAATTAAACTAAATTAAATTTAATGACAATCTCAATATAATTATTGTTAATCACTATCTTGTTGAAAGTTGTAGAAACTTGAGAATTTGAGAGGCTTGAAGGAGATTGAAAGAGGAAAAATTATATATATCAAATATACAAATAAATCAAAATAAGAATTAAAGGAGGGAGAGGGAGAATTGAAGAGTTTATATAATATACGAGGGAGAGGAAGAGGAGAAAAAAAAGAGGGGACCGTTGCAATTGCAATGGTCTGCAACGTTGCTTTGCTGCACAGCAACTGCTGTTGCCAGTTGGCAAGAGCAACAACTGTAGCTATTTTAATTTTTTTCAAAATATGTGACGGATTAAATCATCATAACTCATTGATTTAAATAGTAACGAGTCCAAAACGATTTCAGACCTATTACGGATCGGGTTGTCGGTTCTAAAAATTGAAACCGACACGGTTCATATTATTTTGCCTAAAACCAAATCGCCCTGTTTAAACAATTAAAAGGATTGGTTTGGACTTGGTTTTTTATGGGTTGGGTCGGACCGATTCACGGATTGACTCGACCTAATAGACACCCCTATAAATATAGATTAAAAAAATTAATAGGAAAGATATATAATTAACCAAAGCAAAATATTTGCTTTCTTCATTTTTCTTATTTTCTTACTTCTCTTTCAACTTACAAATAAACAAAGTGAATCATCCAAATAAACAAAATAATTGGAGATCATCCTCCCATTAACTAATGTTTTAAATAATGCTAGACATTTTAGTAGCTAGGTTATTTTAGATTAAAAGTTACAAATTCTTTTTAAAATTATTTAATTATCTTTTTGTGATTTTATAAAAATATCTATACTCTTTCGTCAAAATTGTGTGCTTCTCTAGTGTTTTAAAATTAACATTGAAAAGTGTTCAGTGAAATCTATATATTTTTATATTAATATTTTATATTTAAAGTTTTTGTTTTATAATAATATTAATTTGTAATTTAAAAATTCTTCCACCACAATATTAAAATGAGCGTTACTCAAATTTCAAAGCATAATATACAAGCTTAAAATGAAATTAATTTGATGCACTGTAGAATGAATAATAAAATAAAAAATAATATTATATATCTTAAACTTTTGCTCTAAATAATGCAAAAAGTGAAATGCTATTCATATGTTTGATATTAAATTTTTATAATTTTTAAGACTAATTAATTATATTTTTAATTATTATTCCATATATAAATCAATATTATGTTGTTTAAAATGAGAAGTTAATATAAAAATTAGCGCAAATAAAAGTTAGCCCTGCAAACAAATCGACAAGTGAGTAGTGCAGGGCACAGATTCGAACGTGCATGCATTTGTGCAAACAAAACAATACCTTATCCTTAAAATAAGGTGCATGAGTCCATTCACAACTCTCGATTCTGCTACAATTGAAGCTAAGCAAAGCGTTGAATTGCTCTCAAATGAATTAAGGTTAGAGTATGGGAGAAAAATTTAAGTATGATAATTTTAATAAAATTATTTAATAATAACAAGTTATATGTTGCATAAATTTTTATTTTTCTTTAATTATAATTAATGATAATAAATTATTAAATAAATATACTAATAACGTGATAAGTTAATTTCGCTTGAGGGTTTCTTTATAGAGTAGACAACTTGGGGAAGTCGATTGCCGACGGTGTACAGCCTATGAACATGTGCTGTGCTCTCAGTCAAAACAATATCATTGACCTGTGATCTGATCTGATCTGATCTGTCTTTGGGATTTATAACAACCTGCCTGCCATCCCCGTTACTCTCTTTATTATCTTGAGCTCGATTTATTATTCTTCGTATATGATATTTGAAATCAATTCACAAATATTGTTTCTATTTTCTATATAGTTTCTAGTTACATGGGATTCTCTCTCTATCTCTCTCACTTCATAAATTTCTGATCATTTTTTATTTGGCATAATTAATTTGATTTGGTGGATTGTTGGTGTCGACCGCAGTGTCCGAAGGAATCTTTTCAATTTACAAAATTTCATAGGAGGTGCCGATATTTGATCAAAAGACACGTTAATAGGTTGACTATTGCACAGGATTCGAAAAATTGAATTACCACAACTCTCCATTCTACCAATTCAATTGCACTCAATTTTGTCTTATTTAAGTGATTGGGTAATTTAATTTGCAGGACCACGTCACTTTCTTTATCAAAAATTTATTAATTTAAAAAAAAATTGTATTATTTAAATTTTTTTACGTTAATTCACATATTACTTAAAATATAAAAATTAGGATACAATTTAACATAGACAGATATGAGTATGATTAACTTTTTTTATACACTTATAAAATTTTATATTTGTTAATAACATGTAAATTTAAGTATTAAAGATTGAGACTAAATCTAATAAATATAATTAATACATGCTGCGAATGTCTAAACGGATGGAACAAGGACGGTAGGTTAAATTTTGACAGAGGGTGCGGTAAGCAGGAATTGACACCTCCAATTTTGTCAAAGAGCATTAACAATATCGATCAAACAAACTTCAGAGTGGAGCAAAATTTTCAATCAAATAAATATTTCAATTCATTCCATCAAATTGCACATAATTTTTTATTTTTTTATTTTATCTAATTTTAATTTATATTTTTTAGACAAAATTTTAATTAAACTTTTCTTAAGTTCGTATCTTTTATCCAATTGAATTCAAAATTTTCTCAAATTTTAGGGTTTTAAATCTTTTTTTTTTTGTGAATTCCAAGCCATTAAGGATCAATCATTCTAATTAATTCATTTTTAACACATTTTTACTATACCAATTTGGTACCAGAACCTCATTATCATCATTATCGTCTTAGAACAATAGCTTGTAGAAGTAGTAGTGGAAATAACCACCTTAGTTATATGGATAAAGGGATGCAAACCTCATGGATGATGAATTGTTATCCCAAGTTATCTTACAAGAATATAAGGAGCTCATCATCTTTAGGATATGTTGCTATCCTAATAAGGAATTAGAGTAGAGCTAACATCATGAAGCTAACCATTTTAAGGGCTTAGTTTGACAAAGAGACTCGATAGGTAGGATTGACAAGAGGGATTCCAAGCACTTAAGCTATGGTCAACCACTTAGAGGATCTATTTTGGTATCCAATATGTATCGACAAAATTATTTTTTTAAGATTGGAGGTAGAGTTTATGGAAAGCATTGTAACAATTTTATTGTTAATAATTAAGAAAGTGATTACATGTATAGAAATTTAGTACATGATTTATTTTTGCCTCTTATGAGAAGTACGAATCTTTATGGAGGGGTTATTAGTCGAAAGAAAAAATATTTGATAAAATTTTTTATTGATAGTTTATTATCATGTTCTTGATAATTTTGATATAGAGAAGGTTTAGTGCTTAGAAAATCATGGTATAAACAAATGTATACCTATTATTATGAGTAATAGGATGCATACAAAATATCCAAAGATAGTGAAGATACATCTTAGATCTTTACAAGCTCAAGTGTTCAAAGATAGTAGAAAATCTAGTTGAGGTGTAAGGTTTGAAGAAAGAAGGTCCTGAGATTAGGGGTGGTGTTAAAGATCACAATAAGCGATTACCTAATGTTAGTCTTGATTGTGTGTATGGAGTGGTTGAGAAGCCAGTGACTTGGACCATAATAGCTTTGACACATGCTTGTGGGAAAGGGAAGAAAAAGATTCTAAGAACACGTGATGTGCAAGTCCTAACCAAGGATGAGGTAGAAACAACCAAAGTGGTTATCGTTTTTGAGGAGTTTCAAGATATTCAACCAAGAGGGCTATCAAAATTCTCATCCCCTTCTTAGTAACACCCAATGTTACCTTGAATTAATCCTGAAAATAAGTGTATTGAATTTGTTACATGATGGAAAGAGTTCAAAAAATGATGGGGTGTTAGAGAAAAAGGTAAAACAATACCACTAGAAGAGCCTGGCTGGACAAAAGGTGGATATGTGACCTAGATGTGCAACCAATTTAGAAGCTCGGGAGGAATGCGAGGAGCAAATAAGTTATTTTTTAGTTTGAAGCTCATTAGAGAAGTTCATGAGGGCTAGAATATTAGGTTGACCAGAAGTAGTCGAGTTTCTCATAAATCGGAAAGAATAACATGGACTTCTAGATGGATGATATAGTAATAGCAAGTTAAATTTTGGTAGAGGAGCTATAAGTAGGAATTGGCGCCTCAAATTTTGACAGAGAGCATCAACAATTTTAGTCAAACAAATCTTTTAATTCGTTCAATTGAGTCATACTGAATTTCTTGTCAAAGAGCTGCAAAGTTTTCAATATCTCCCAATTCATTTGATCGAATCGCACATGATTTTTTATTTTTACCTTTATTTCACGTTACTTAATTTATAATTCTTGGACAAAATTATGACAAATTTATAATTAAACTTAACCCCAATTTCTTAATACAAATAGAGCTCATTTTCCTATGATTGTATCTTTACTTCAATTGAATTCAAAAATTCCCCAAATTCTAGAGTTTTAAGTTTTGCTCGGTGGATTCCAAGCCATTGAGGATTAATTGATTCAATTAATTCATTCTTAGCATGTGTTTCACTATGCATTTTTTAAATTATTTATCATTTTTTAATACAAATGTGTCACAAGTTTTATAAATATTGATTGTTCTCAAATAAATACATACTATAATGTTTTAATCAATAAATTGGTAAAAATTATTTAAATGATGAAATCAAATTTATTTTTATTATTTTTAATCTTCTCAAATATGCATAACACGCATATTATCAGAGTCTATAATTAATATACATTCAACAATTCTTTGTCTGTCAAATGGAAAAAATAAAAATAAAAAACAAATATATATAAGTTATTATGCAATAGATGAATGAAGCGAATATATTTAAATCTAAATAAAAATAAGGGCGAGTCTATTTGTATCTTACTTTTTATTTTGAACACTCATATTTTAATAAAAAAAATTATTACAAAAGTATCTTTAATATAAATTACTATTAAAAATAATATAATTTAAGTTAGCCACTTTCTTTTTTGAACACTTATATTAGACTTTAAGGTAGACAAGGGGTCGAAAGCATATTTGGACTCTGCACACACCTTGTCTTAACCTATAAATTTAATTTATTTTTTTTAAAAAAAAACGATAATGTTAACAGTGAAAGAGTTAGAGATAATATTAGTAGAGGTGAAAAAATAAAGGAAAATATGGTACATCCCAATAGATTATATCCTAACCCATATAATTATTAAATAATTTTAACAATTATAGTTTAAATATTAAATAAAAATATAACGTTTATAAATATACCTTTCCAATATAAGTTATTGTTGTGTAATTGATGATAATATATCGTCGAGGAAATATATGTCTTGTTTGTTAATGAATAATGCATGCAAGTTGTGACACTGGCTACAATTGACAACGATTGAATTAATTGAATGCTGCTATTTGCACCATCACCAATAGCCACGACAAATGAGATGGTCCTTTGATTTAGGCACACATTAATTTGCGAAATTACGAAGAATTAAATGTAAAGTAAATATCTTTTTATTATAGTTTGAAGTTTATAAGGCATAGGTATCTTCATTAATGTTATACTTTTATTTAATTTTTTAAAGTATAATAGTTAAAATTATTTAATAAATAAATATATGGACAAGGCTATGATAGTTATATAGGAATGTACAATACTTTCTTAATTTTTTTTAAAATTCTTTTGTTATAATATTAAATTCTTTCAATATAATTCTAAAATTTTTATTGTATAGTTGTATTTTTTATGAATTAGAAAATATATTAAAAAATTGAGAATTATAATGTAAAAATCAATAATTATAATAGAAAAATTTATATTAAAAAAAAACAGTGAAGGGATATATATAATTAGAGGTAGCAAATGCGTAATGATCTTGGTCTCGGTACTGATATAGTTCATGCAGAACCTACCCATAAAATATTTTTGGCCCATCGTAAGTGCATGAGACAACCCAAATGGATTGTGCAATGCCAAGCTCGCCTTGTCTGCACGGTTGAGCAGTGTTAAATAATAGTGATTTTTGTATATGACTATTTCAAGAATATTGACATTGTAATGCAATACAACATATATTAAAATTTAATATTACAGTCTTAAATTATGGTAAATATTATTATATTGAGCTATAAAAAATTGACGGTTGTTCATTAATTTATTATTAAACATGTGCAATGACATTTTTATTTGTAAAATTCAAAAATAAAAATACAAAGAAGTTGGGAGGATTCAATACATGTGATGCAATATGGTGAATTTAAATTTCTCTATTCTCTCATATAATCTTTTTATGATCTGTGTATCTAAATTTTTTACCTGAGGGAAAAACTCTTTCCATCGTACAAAGAAGAACACCCCCAGTGCTTAATAGATTAAGAAACCTAAAATCCTAATTCACACTCCCATCAAGAGTGGGATACTGCTTATCTTAAAAAATGAGCAGTTTAATCCCACTCAGGCACTCACCCACTGTCATAATGGGTAATACGGATGGATTGGGTTGAGTTAGTCCATTCATTTAAAATTAAAATTTGAATCATTTTAAATAAAATTTAATTGGGCTAATTTCTTTTAGAAATAAATTGTAATAAGCTCAAATAATTTATTAAAATAAATCTATTTTTTTTACAAATAAATCTTATTTGGACCAATAAACAAAATTAATGAGTTAATTTATTATTTATAAAGTCCAAATTAGGACTTTAATATAAATAAATTTAATACTTTGCTTGAAATTGTAATAATATAAAATATTTTTACTTTGGACTTAAAAATTTTTTTTCAAGTGTTTAGAGCTTCAATTTCTTTTAGTGCTTTGATTTCAAGTGTCCAGTTAATATAAGAGAATGTACGAAAAAAAAAAAACTCATTAATATGCCAACGTTATATTTAACACACATGATCCTACCCATTCTGATTTTTATTGTATTTGGTAAATTAATAGAATGAATTGATTTTTAAAATTTGAAATAACAAGAGAAATTCTAATTTATTCAACTTAAATCACATATTAAATCAGTGAAGTAATACATAATTTGAAATAACAGTCCACAATACTATAATAGAAGCGATCGGGTACTGCTAATCTCAAGATTGGTTTAAAGATAATGGTTTAGAGGAAAGCAAGTCAGATAAAACTCTCTAGAAAACTATCTTAACAATCTACCGTTGACACCCTCACTTAAATCGTGATACCAATCTGTGATTCGAACCCAAAACTAATGCAAAACAACCATATAACGAATTCTTTGTTATTACGAGTGGATTAAAAATCTAAAACATGCTCACAATGACTTGTTAATTTTTTTAAAAATTAAAAAAATTTATTTTTTTCATTATTATCTTTGTTAATTTAAATTAATATATATTAAAACAATAATTTTTTAGTTTATATTGACTAGACTAAATATATAAGTTTAATTAATTGAATCGAATATAATCGAATTTTATCATATAATATATTGTATCCAATTAAAAGAAATTGCAATCCACCAAGTATCAGAACGAATGTGAATTAGGTTAAATTCTTTATATTTTGTTTGTTGGACATCATGGCCATATTATTATTATTATTATTATTAAAATAAAAAAGTTATTACTATATATTTTAACTTGTATCCCAGTATTATTAATATTCTAATATATATTGTGAATTTAAGGCTGCTGTTATAATCCTTTGCTTGATTTGAAATAAATGATATTTATGGTTCAAAAATACAAAAGCATATTAGTTGGAAATTGCTCCTTTAAAAGTAGCATCAGCTTGGGCTCTATTGACAAGCTTTGTATTTTTAATTTTGGGCCCTTCTCGGCTTCTCAAAACGGACTGAGACAATATATTTTGAAAACACACATCAGCATATGTATTTCGGAATTCAAAAAAAAAAAAGAAATTAATTTAAATAATAAATTCAAAAATATTGTTTGAAAAATAATATGAGAAACACCCAAATTTTTGCACACACCTTCGACTTGCCTCAACTTAAAAATTTGAAAGAAATAAAGGAAAATATGAGTATGAATTTAAAATTTTAATTTTGTGTACTTCATCAATATTAGATAAAAAGAAAACATTTTGATGAAAATCATTATTCATTAACGATTATAATAATAATAATATCCAATAATTATAAATCAAAATATATTTATTCATCGAATTAAATGTAATGCAAAACCCATTTTTAATTAATAAGAAAAGAAAAAACAACACAATTATAGAAAATCATATCTTGAAAAAATTAAGACTAGATTGAGATTTTTGTAAGATATGAAATAATTTATTGTTGCTATATTGAAAAAAATAATCAACTATTAAGAAAGTAGTTAGGTATTTAGTGAATTGTATTATTGAAAATCCCATTATAAAGCATATGTATTTGACAAATTTTAATATTAATATGTTGTGATAATATATAACTGTTATACCCAATTTTCTTCTTTATGATTTTAAATTTTCAAATTTAAATATATTTCTTAAAAAAAATGAAAAAAGAAAAAGAGAGTTTAATTTGATTTAAATACATTTTTTTTTTACGTAAGGATATAAATGATAAATTTGATTTGCTTCAGGACTTTTTTTTAAAAGACTTTATTAAGATAATATTTTAAATTATATTTATCTTTTTATTTCAAAATAATTATTAAGATAATATTTTGATTTAAGATTTATCTTTTAATTTATTAGATAATTATCTTTTTATTTGATTTTACCTCTTCTTAGGTTAAAAGAGGAGAAAAAGAAGAGAAGAGATTAAAAAAGGTACATTCAAGAGAAAAATTTTAGAATTTACGTTAAAAAAATATGAGAGGAAAGACTTGCGTAGAGGAGAGGATTCATCACATAGAGTTTTTTTTTTTTTTAATTGGGACAACCCTAACTTACAAAATGATTTTTAGCAACTATTAAAAGTCCTATCTAAAGGAGTTTAGAATTGATTGGCTTTTAAATTGATTATATATTCATTAACAGAGGAGGCTTTATATAGCCTCTGTACAAGTGAGAAGATAAATACAAATAAAAGAATATTGTTAGGATGTTCACAAACCAAACTAATGATGAGCCTAATCTAGTAAATCAAGATAACAACTATTAGTTACAATATTTATCATAAGAGTAAATAAATAAAAGTGATTATCTACTAGGTATTTCTAGAGGTTCTTCAATATGCCCCCTCAAATTGGCAGTGGTATCGACTACGGACAACTTGCGAAAACAATTTCCGAAAGCAGATTTGGATAGGGGCTTTGTCAACATATCAGATGTTTGGTTTGCAGACTGTAGATGAAGTACATCAATCAGGTAACGTTGAACTTGATCACGAACAAAGTGAAAATTGATGGCAATATGTTTCATGCGACTGTGAAAAATTGGATTATGACAGAGATATGTAGCTCCCACATTGTCACAGTATATGATAGGCTTAGATAATAACGGGACTTGTAGTTCCTACAATAGGTTCGTCAACCAGTTCGTTTCAGCCAAAGCACTAGCAACAGCACGGTACTCTGCTTCTGTGGAGGAACGTGAGACACCACGCTGCTTCTTGGATGACCAGCTGATGGGAGTAAATCCATAATAGGCAATATACCCAGTAGTGGAGGTTCTGTCCGTGGGGTTACCAGCCCAGTCAGAATCAGAGTACACAATTAATCGAGAGTCAAGACAACGAGAAATATGTAGCCCAAAGGTCTTAGTGTGTTGAAGATAGCGTAATAATCTTTTCATCGCACGCCAATGAACATCACAAGGTTGATGCATAAACTGAGAGAGTCTATCAACTGCAAATGCAATGTCAGGGCGAGTGAATGAGAGATATTGAAGTTTACCAATCATAGTGCCATAAGCAGGCGCATCAACAGGAGGACCAGGGCTGTGAAAAAGATCTGTAGTGGTACACATGGGTGTGGTTACCCCCTTGCTGTTTTGCATATTAGCTGCTTTGAGTATGTCAGCAATATATTTGGCCTGAGATAAATGAAGACCTGTAGCATGATGCCGTACTTTGACACCCAGAAAATAGGACAACAGGCCCAAATCTTTGAGAGAGAAATGAGACGCCAGGCCTTGTATGACCTGATGAACACCTGTCGACACGTTCCCAGTAACAATAACATCATCTACATATACCATATACCAGTAAAAAGATGACAATACCCCTTTTGTGTAAAATGAATAAAGATGTGTCGGATTTAGAGACAACAAAGCCGACTGTCACAAAATATGTGCGTAACTCACTGTACCAGGCACGCGGAGCTTGTTTGAGGCCATAAATAACTTTCTTTAACCGACATATATGAAAGCGGAACAACGGATCCTCAAAACCAGGCGGTTGGCGCATATAAACCTCTTCATCCAAACGTCCCTGTAGGAATGCATTGTTAATGTCGAGTTGTCGCATAATCCACCCATTCTGAGCTGCAATGGATAGGACAAGGCATACTGTGGCTGGTTTGACAACAGGACTGAAGGTGGAGGTATAATCAATACCAGGGCGTTGTGTAAAACCTTTCGCGATAAGCCGTGCTTTGTAGCGATCAATACGACCGTCAGCCAAATATTTGATGCGAAACAACCACCTGCAACAACAATGTTCGTGGATCCATAGGAACGAGTTCCCATGTCCTATTACGTGTAAGAGCAGAATACTCATTTTTCATGGCTTCCATCCAAAATGGATTTTGACATGCTTGTTTGTATGTGTTGGGTAGAGATAAAGAGGTAACCTGAGCATGACAATTGAAAGGGACTTTAGGTGTAAAAATGCCATCCTTACCCCTTGTAATCATTGGATGTGTTGGTGGAATGGGATTTTGAGTAGAAGATGGTTGGGAGGTAACTGGTGGCTGTTGATAACGCCACCTTCTGCAACCAACTCCCCAGCCCTTTGAATCCTTCCACAGAAAAATGGAACAGACCAGCAA
>JAVXUL010029783.1:0-11474 GCA_035590515.1 Trichilia minutiflora
ATTTCATCTCCACTCACAGAAGACAGAAAACTTTCACAGTGTAGAATGGCTCCTCCCCTAAAAAGAACTACGTGTGACTTCATCCCTCCACCAGGAGAACAGCCAAGAGGAAGAGGGAGAAAAAAGAGGAAGAAAAACCAGAAAAGAGAGGGAAAATAGAGAGAACCAGGAAGAAGAAAAGGGGGTACGCAGGGTAGGCAACTTAGGAGCCACTTAAGTCCAGTCACAAATACCAAACGCTGCTCTTCTACGATGAACTATTTCTTATTTGGTGTAAGAAATTTGTTGGAGATTTTCGTTGTTTGATGTACAAAAGTCGTCGAACATTTTTTTGCATCAACAAAATATAATAATAAAAAGTGTTAATAAAATTTATATTTATTATGTATGTTATTATTAATAAAATAATTAATATGATTTAATGATAAATATAACTTAGTTATCTTAGAATTTATGGGTTCAAATCTTATCTCCATTAAATAAAATTTTAAAACTTATGAGGATAGCGGGTACCTAGGACTATAAACCCAAACCCTACCTGAATCCATCACAGGTTTAATTTTAATATTCAAACCCTTATTAGTGTCAAATAAGGTCAGGTACTCGAAAATACCCGATCCACTACCATCCCTAGTATGTACCCCTTAAACTTAAATAGAGTATTGTTCTTAATGTTTGAAACTAATGGTTCATAAGAATAAAATAAACAATGTGAATCATACTTGGGAGATGAGAGCAAGTCTCATCTTTCATTGATTATTATCTTTCTTCTCTTTATTGAATGGTGATAGTTGTGATTACAACAATATTGATTTCTACGGCATCTTCATAATTTTAACTTCAAACACCAATTACACTAGAAAAAAACCACAACTAGTCAACAATTCGAAATAAAAATAGCAACACATCAATAATTCTTTTGAACACAACCAATCTTTAAATTATAAGTCAAATTAAAACAACAGCATAACATCCTCAACATCCAAATAAAATTTTTATCCAAAATTTTTCACCCAGTAATCACTTGAGCTCAAGTAATTACTCAACCATAATAAGAGAGATTTAGGAATAAAAAAGACAAAAAAAATATTTTTTTTGTAAGTAAAGGATTTGTTTAATTGTTAAAGATTTGAAAAAAAATTAACCATAATAAGAAAGATTTATGAATGAAAAAGAAAAAAATATATATATTTTTTAAGTAAAGGATTTGTTTAATTGTTAAAGATTTGAAAGAAATTTATGTAAATAGTTGATTTCTAAGGAGGATTGATGGTTAATATTTAGAGAAAAAAAGAGAGTGGACTGGGTATTTTTAAGACAGAGAGAGTATGGATGAATGAACAACTTCTTAATTGTTTCTTTTGAAGACATCCTGTATGCCTACAAAGTAAACACAAAAACAATATAAACAAAAGAAAAAATCTAAATTAATATTAGTATCAACTCGATAATAGTATTAACAAAATTAAAAGTTATTTTTTCAGCAACAGTACCAAAAACTTGCTCAACATGTGATGCTTATATAAAAATCGACTAAAAGTTTACGGTACCAAGTTTTAATATAAGAGTGATAAGTACAAAGTTTTTGTATCCATAAGAAATTAATTTAAATTATATTAAGTAACATAAGTAAACTTATACTAATTTTATCTAGAGAATTATTAAAATAATAAATTAAATTAAATTATATCTAATATGATACATAATATAAATGGAGAATACAGTTTAAATAGAATCAAAAGTTGAAATACAAATGTTCTAGAGGATTGAATTTACCTAACTTTTACTTATATTTTTTACGCTCATTTGCTATTCAAGTATCTTCAAAGGATTTAATAACCTTTCGACTTATTAATGCTCTAGGTTGTATTATCTAGCTTTTAGTCTAAAACAACATGTCCCAAGTGCTTTATCCTAAATTTAGAATCATTTAATTTGTGGTCAATAAATTAGAAGCATTAAACATGATATAATACAAATAAACTTACGAAAAAAATTAATTAACAAAAAAAATCAAAATTTTAAGTTTATTATCCAATCTTTTCCTAATTTATAAGAAGATAGTTTTAAACTGTCTCTATCGAAATTAAATTGATTAAAACTCTAAATTTTAATTTCGATAGCTTATTATATTTCTAAACTATGTTTCTAACCCGTCATTTAGAAAACTCTTAATAGTATAAATAAACTGATAGAAAAATCGAATAAATAAACTAGACAATAAAATCATCCACAAATATAGATAAAATAAATCCTTTATATTATAAGTTTAAACTAGCATTAAAGCAAGAATAAATATAGTACAAATCATTATTTTCATGTTTTACAAATGAAACAAATAATAAATAAGAATAAGGAAGAAAACCTCGTAACAAATCCTCATTTAATCTTCTCGATCTATCATTTTTCAACTTGATCTCTATAGAATCTTTAAGGTTTCTCTCATTTTGCATAGCCGTCTTCCTCTCTTTGACATCCAAGAAAAGTTTCTTATATATGCAACATATTAAGGTTCCAAAAATATTTTCCTACTATTTAGTACTATAGCGGGTGAAAACTTTTCTTGCTATAACGAGTCTTACTGACTCCCACTGCAGCAAAAAGAAAACTTTTCCACTATAGTGAGATTTAATTCTTGGCATCTCCATCAAAGTCATATTCAGGAAGTTGGCTTTTCAATGTAACTTAAATTACCTTAATATGATATGTATAATTCAAGATATAGTCATTTTATTAAATAGTACTCATATTTGAAATGAGATTAGTTTTTTGATTTTTGTGCTTGACTTGTTTAACCAACTTCAGAATCAAACTTATAAGCTTATTATAGAAAGTTGATTCATCTGCTACAAATTCTTAGAGACTTCTTCTTCATTTTAAACCTTTAAGAATGTTATAAATATCTTTAAAAATCTAAAAATTAATTTACTATACAGTTGTATCTCCTCTTTTCTCGCTACAGTTTGCTTTCATTTTTACTGTAGTGGTGCTTTTCAATTTGGTTAATAAAATTTTAGCGAAAATAATATATTTCTTAAAAATTTAATAATATTTATTGTCTATATATAAATAAATAATAAAAATATTCAAAACTAAATAAAATATTTAAAAAAGAATAAGGATAAAATCACTCTTTACTAGGAGGAAGTAAAGAATCTGACTTTATGATCTTATAATTTTTTGAACACCACCATATTGTAGCAAAAATGAGTCCCATGCCAATTCATGCATACCACATTCGCAGTTATTGTTCATCAATATTGTGTTCCTGGATGATTTTTTTTAAGATCTGCTTTCCAATCCAACTCCTTTCAGCAAGACCTACAAGATGCAATCCATATACACATATTTTCTTTTCTTTGATTTTGTTATTTAGAAAAAAATATTTGAAGAATAATAGATTTCAATAATTTTGGAAAATTAATAAAATATTTATTTCAAAAACTTTATATAGATTTCAATTTATTCAATTAATAAAATTTATATCATTAATATAAAGATACGAGGTTTCAATTTTGCTTGTGTATAAATAAAAAAATGATAAAATTATAAATATTAAAATGAAATCTGTCGTATATGAATGTCTTTTTCTTAGCTTATTTTTCTTCACTGTGAGGTTTATCTCTTGGTGCTTTTTGTTTTTCAGTCAATTTTGTTGCAACTTCTTACCCTAACCCCTCCCAAAAAAAAATTATATTTTGAGATTTTGAATTTAAATAAAAATACAATCGTTATAAACATATGCTTAGTTTTTGCGTTCACGAAACTATATTTTTTTTGGATTATTCACAAACTAAAAGAAAAAAAGAAGAAGTTAAAACTAAAATTTAAAAAAGAAAAATCACTTTCGTGTTTGGTAGTTGAGCGGTAGTTGAGCATATTGCAAGAAAGAGATAATCATCTAAACAAAGCTTCCAAGGCACTTATTTTTCATTAGAGAGCTGAAATTTGACAAAATAGAGTGCAGTTGTGGGCGAAGTTTGGTAAAATGTTATATAGAGGAAAAGCAACGACGCAATCGATCGTAACTGTATTTATTTTATTTTCTTTTTTTTTTTAAATTATAAATAAAAAATTAATAATGTTTACATATAAATTAAAGATGATTAAAAAAGTTTAAAAAATCAAATGCCTATGCGATTGCCAATCAATCCCATACAATTTTAATTTCTCTAGTTTTCTGTTCCTACTCCTCCCCTTTCGTATTCAATGTCTTTTTTTAAATTTCCCGACCAATCACCTTGTAATTGAAGATTTGTACCCACGTCATTGTAATTCACTACAACGTACGCAAAATTGTACCACAAATTTACTGTGTCCATGTAGGACTGATCACTGATCAGTTTTCTGGGTTCGTATCCATACACGCGTGGTTTCATCATCTTTCACATTGACAGTACAAGCTGAACAAATCCACGAACTGGCTTGGGTCAATAAGGTTCTGACACGTGGTAATTCGATTTTCCTGAAGTGGGGTCCGACGTTTCAGTTCTTGCAAGACAATTTAGAAAGAGAAAGAGAGAGAGAGAGAGAGGCCTACGCAGGCAATAAACTACTGCCTGCCTGCCTTCACTACGGGTAGTATCTTTTATTATTATTTTTCCTATTCACATTAGAAGGATTTTGCTTGGAGAAGTATTAATGATAAGGAAAATAAAATGTCATTCAAAACAACTACAAGTAATGGTAGCTTGTTGGCGTTAAAGCGCTCTCTCTCCCTTTTTTATTTCTCTCTCTAGAGAGTTATTGTTCACTTTCTGTCTGTAGAAATCTCTCTGGTGAAGACGAAGAAGAAGGTGATTTGATGATTGATCTTTGAAGAGAAAGAGAGAAATAGAATATGGGGACTTGCGCGTCAACGTCTAAGGGTTGCGTTTGTGGTAGATTGAAGACTTACAAGAAGAAGAAGAACCGAAAAAAGAAGAAAAGTTTCAAAAGAGGAGTGCCTTGGGGATCACTGGACAAAGTTGTCAGGCCTGCAACAGTTGATCGTCATTCCTCCTTCGCCAACCCCGCTTTTCAAGGTCCTTAATTTTATCTCTTTCTCCATTTACAGATTGGTTTTGAGATGAAAGTTGTTTTGTCCATTGAATTTTGTATTTCATCTGAAATGTGATTATGAGGTCACTTTTATTTGATTGATTTGTTTGGCGGCTTTTGGTTTTGATTCTAGATTGTGGAACTTTTTTCTGAGGACCAGTATTAGCGTTAAATCTAAGCTTGTGGCATGGGAAGGAGAGTGTTGGAGATGTTGCTTTTCTTTTTAAAAATATTTTTCTTACCAGTAAATTTGATCTTGTACAAAGCAAGGTTTTATTTGTGGACTTATTCTGATTGAGTAAATTTTTGACGCTATAGATGAAAATGGGATCAATTTTGTAGTTTTCAGTATTTGTTGTTGATGAAAGAGAATGCAGTGCATGAAAACGAGGTTGGACTGTATTTTAGTTTAAACATAAGAGCACTTCCCGCTGCTTCGTTCTCCAGACCACTTTAAGGAGATTTTACAGATTTGAAATAGATTTTTTGTTGTGGATGATGAACTGAATTCTCTTGTATTTAGCCGATGGAAGCAAGTGATTCTGCATTTTGTTTTGAGTTATAGCTGTTTAGTGGGTTGTTGGTGCCTGAAAGCCAGTTGCATTCCAAATTGTGGTTGTGACTAGTTCATATTAAAGTCCTTGGTTAATATTATTACCATGTCTTCTTTTTAGTTATATTATGAACGTGATAGATGGCTTTAGACAATTTTCTCCGAAATTTACTTTCAAAGCGAATAACTAGCTTGGTGTAGAGAAGTACTGCAAGTTTTAATCTACTGATGGAATTTCTAGTGACGAGTAGTCAGTAGTAGGTGAGGACCGTTGATTTGCTTATACTAGATACTTGTAGGGGGAATCATCTATTAAAACTATATAGTTAGTTTTGCTATTTGCATTATCATAAACAGGAATGAGCTCTTTTGAGTTCTGATGAGTAAAAGTTATAAGGGATTATCTGTTTTCTCTTTTGAGTTCTGATGAGTAAAAGTTATCAGGGATTATCTGTTTTCTCTTTTGAGTTTGTTGATTCAATTGTTCATAACTTTATGGAATTGAAACTGTTGCTATTACAGAAAATTCTTTTATCCCTTATTTTGGCTTTTTTTAAGAAGATTTCTTTTCCCTGTCATCCATTATCCCATGTAAACATTTTGTACTCAATATTTATATTTATTGCTAACAACTTCAAATAGATATTCCTTTTTATCAACTAACTCTTATATTCTATTGCAATATATATATTTAACCTCTGTATATGCTAAGTAGGATCATCATTCACATATTTTGTTTTATTAATGGCTGTATAATTTATTTTATTACCATTTGATGGCTTCAGGAGGAAATACTGACGATTCATGGTTTGATTCAGTTGCAAAATTTGAGTCTGATTGTGATGATGACGATTTTGTGAGTGTTCAGGATGGTAAGAAATTTGCAGATATATGAAACTGGCTGTATGGATGAATTTTATTTTCTTTACTTGCTGATTAATGCATCCCATATATATTCAAAATATGTTTTACTTCTGAGATCTGCAGATGTGGTATCTCTAAGTGGCTCTGATGGAGCTTCCAGACTGAGTAATGCTTCTCTAAGAGATGCTAATCATCGAGACCACAATGTCAGTATCCATTATACCTCCTTGACTGACCAATTGCAGAGACCTGGGGATTTATCTGCTTCCAAATCTGTCAGTGAGGTTGGGAGAAATTCGATTATTAGAGTAGGAAATTCAGATAATGTTGATTCCCAATTAAAGTCTGATGGGCCTTCTAATGAAAGAAAGCAACTTGTGTTCCTTGATGAGATTTCTTCCTCTGTGGATGAGGATTCTGGCAAGGATGAAGGATTGTCGGATAATTGTGGGATTATTCCTAGCAACTGTTTGCCTTGTCTTGCTTCTACTGTCCCCTCAGTTGAAAAGAGAAGATCAGGAAGCTCTAGTCCACCAAGGCCATTTAAGAAGACTGCCTCAAAACTTTCCTTCAAATGGAGGGATGGACACGCTAATGCTACTCTGTGTGAGTATTTATACAATTCACACGCATGAAAATATTTTTCTGCTTTCTTCTGGTTTTTGCTTTTAACTCATCCCTGCTGTATTTCAGTTTCTTCAAAGCAACTTCTGTCAAGGCCCATGGCAGGTTCTCAAGTACCTTTTTGCCCATTAGAAAAGGAGATACTTGATAGTTGGTCACATATTGAGCCAAATACTTTTAAAGTTCGAGGGGTGAATTACTTTAGGTGAACAGCACTTAATTGATTTCTATATACGATGGATATTGATCTATATAATCTTTGTACTGGTGTATGTGTGCATGTCTATTACGTCAGATTAATGGTCAAAATGATGCATTGGCACGTGCATGTATGAAAGTTTCAAAGACATCACCTAGGTGGATTTGTACTACTATCAGAATTTTTTTTCGTTTTCTCATTATTAACTTTTATATGGCAGGGACAAGAAGAAGGAGCATGCTTCTAATTATGCTGCATATTATCCTTTTGGTGTTGATGTATTCTTAAGTCAGCGAAAAATAGATCATATAGCTCGGTATGTGGAACTTCCTGCTATTAGTTCTTATGGGAAGCTTCCACCAATGCTTGTTGTAAATGTTCAGGTATCCTTTGTTTGAGCTTTTCCTCTTCTTCTTTTATTGAGTTTTCTTTAGAAGACATGGTTTTGATGTAAACCATATTTGTGGATTCTGTAGATTCCTTTGTATCCTGCTGCAATTTTTCAGAGTGAAATTGATGGTGAAGGAATGAATTTTGTTTTGTACTTTAAGCTCTCTGAGAGTTACTGTAAAGAACTTCCATCTCATTTTCAAGAAAGTATCAGAGTAAGTTGGAGACTCTCTAGTTTTACATTTCCTACATCATGGATTTCTGTAACTATTTTGTGCAGATGTCCTCTTTGGGAAAATGATACTGCAGGCATACTGATTCTACTAGTTACATGATAAGACTATTTGTTTGACAGTCTTAAGTATTATTTTTTTTGGATTACATTACAATCCTACTAACATTCGTTAGGGGTCCACCAGGAATGTACGTAATACGTTTCTTTTTTGAATTACATTGCAAATTTACTAACATTAGTTAGGGGTCTACAAGGAATGTAGATAACGCTTTTTTTTCTTTTAGTTACATTACAAAAATCTGTAACATTCATTAGGGGTCTGTTGAGAATGTATATAACACATTTATAGCAAGCCCAGATTTCTACACTTATTTACAGGTGATTTCTACTCACACTAAAATTTGAAGAGAAATCTGCGAGCATCATGGCTTGAACCTTGGTGGCCTGCCACCAGGAAGTGCCTTACCACCAAGTACAGGGGTGGTTGGCACTTGACAATCTTAGTATGGTTAATGATTCTTGATTGTCATGCCCTAGGCTTTTCCCATTTTGCTTGTTGGGCCCTTTGCTGATGCTGTGAAAATTTAAAATGCTTTTATACTTTATATTTCTCATTTTCACTGATTTATGAACTAGCGGACTATTTTGAGTCCAACTTATTCTGAAACAGAGGATGATTGATAATGAAGTTGAAAAGGTCAAAGGATTTCCTGTAGATACAATTGTACCATTTCGTGAAAGGTTGAAAATATTGGGTCGTGTTGTAAATGTAGAAGATCTTCATTTAAGTGCAGCAGAGAGAAAACTTATGCAGGCTTACAATGAAAAACCTGTTCTTTCGCGTCCTCAACATGAATTTTACTCAGTAAGTTCATCTCTGACTCAGATTATCAGTTGAGAGTGAATTCATAGTTTGACATCATATTCCTTCTTTGGCCTATGTCTCAAGCTTATGCTACGGATTTGTACAGGGAGAAAACTACTTTGAGATTGATATAGATATGCACAGATTTAGTTACATTTCTAGGAAAGGTTTTGAAGCATTTGTAGACAGACTGAAGATCTGCCGCTTGGATGTTGGCCTCACAATTCAGGCAAGATTTTTTTTTCTTTTTGTTTTTGAAGCAAGATCAGTAAATTTCTGCTTGACATGGCTTAAGTAATTTCCTTTTTCTGCTTGTAAAAGTTGTTCTGGTCTTGTAGCTGATATTTGAATTTTAAACCAGGGAAACAAGGCCGAGGAGATGCCAGAGCAGATCTTGTGTTGTATACGGTTAAATGGTATTGACTACATCCACTATAATCAACTGGGTCACAATGAAGAAAACCTTTGATTATAAGTTCCCAAACAATGTACGATTGAAAGATAGTGTTTAGTAAAATGCAATGTTAAACGAAACCTCTGTTGTGTATTGTGTGATTCTTGAATTCCTTTTCGTCATAGTAATCAGAGGTGACAAGTAAGTTCAGCAGTCCAATAATGCATGCAGCATCGAAGTAAAGGATTTCCGCGAATCAAATTGTTACCTTATTGTTATAATCACAGCCCAGGATTGCGGGCACATAAAAGACTGTTAAGTGTTAAAAGAAAATGTATGTTTCTGGAGAAAAAGAGATTGCAATTATTTGACCACCTGAAAAGAAACGTCTTAGAAAGATGGCATTGTATGCTCTTTCAATTTTTGCTACTTTTGTTCCGTCATTATCAAATAATATGTAGGCCTAAAACCGAGCATGAATACTAATTTTCTTGTCCTTGCTACTTAGCTTTTATTACTTCATTAATGGGTTATTAGCAAAAATATTTAATTGATATGTGAATGTGATTAGTAATGGTTTTATATTACTGGGAATTTTAAATTGGTTCTGTATTTATGAGCATACAAAGCCTAGAACTTTGCTCATGATCAATAGTTTTTCTCCCAAAGGGTAAGGTTAAACACCTAGTTAAGGGTGTAACTCAAATAATCTGAGAATCCATTGCACGAAATGCAATGATCATCGAGTTTTCAAACAATAAATGAAACCTCAATTCTTACACGGAGTTAAGAGGCTTGCCACATAAATCTCTGTTTCCAGCGAAGGAGGCCCCAGGAAAGTTACTCAGAGGCTCACCAGCAGAAATTTCCTCGCTCACCAGTAGAAATTTCCTCTTTCAGAAGATTATATGATAAATCGAAAACCTCCAACTTTCTTAACTTCCAAAAATCACTTGGTATTTTACCAGTAAACTGGTTGTTCTGCAGCTTAAGTGTCTCCAACGAGCTTCCATTTGCAAGAGAGTCCGGTAAGACCGTACCTAACTTATCGTAGCTCAAATCTAGACTTTTTAATGATTTCAATCTCCCCACAGAAACTGGTATTCGGCCTTCAAGAAAATTATGTGATAAGTTGAGAAACTGGATTGCAGTTTATCCTCCTTCACCTATTAGCTCTATGCCACCTGAGAAGCCATTGTCAGAAAGATCGATGAATGTAAGTGAACCACCAGGAAACCTTTGTCCTATTTCGAAAACCTGACTTATGGAACCTGTTGGCTTATTTGAGTGAATATCAAGCGCACCCAAGTTACATAAATTAGTAATTGTCTCGAGGATCTTTGAAACAAGTGAATTCCTTCATAGATTCAGAGGGTAGAGCATAGTGAGGCTTCCAAGCCATGCTGGTATGCTTCCTGTAAGATCATTGACTGACAAATCCAGTTCCTGTATTGGATTTGGAGTTGTCCGCAAGAATTCTGGAATTTCGCCTTTGGTTCCACATCCTGCCTATTATATACAGAACAGAGATGGCAATTCTGCTATTCACATTGGGATTGTGGATAGATTGAACCTGTCAAATGACAGATCAATGGTTTGAAGATTTTGGAGGGATGACATCTCAGAAGGCAACGGCCCTTTAATCAGATTACGAGAAATACTTAAGAAAATGAGTTGAGAGAGTTGACCAATTGAGTTTGGTATTTGGCCAGATAACTGGTTACCATTAAGGTATAGTTCTGACAAATCTTGCTGATAGCCAAAACCTGTAGGAGTTGCTCCCTCAAGCTTGTTGTTTGCTAGGGAAACCCATTGAAGGGACACCAGATACCCAAAATTTGGAGGGATCCTTCCAGTGAGATTGTTGCTCTGCAATCTAAGGAAGGCAAGGGGAGGCAATTGACCATAACTAGATGGAAATGGCATTGTGCCTTCAAGGTAGTGGTTATCCAGTACAGGACTGAAATGGCGGTAATATTAGTTAATGAAAATGGGAATTTTCCTGTTAAGAGATTGCTTGAGAAATCAAGTTTTTCCAATAACTGTAATTCACCAATCTTTTCTGGTACGTGACCATTCAGATAATTGCTGTGGAGATCCAAATGAACCAGATTTGTCAAGTTTCTAAATGAGTCAGGTATGGTACCAGTAAACTGATTTGAATGCAGCAGCAGTTCATTGAGATTTCTGAGGTTGCCAAGAAAATGGAAGTAGAGTCCCAGATAATCCATTGTCGTGCAAGTGAAGTTGTTGGAGGTTCAACAGCTCACTGATGCTTTCTGGTAATGGGCCTCTTAGCTTGTTGCCATA